>CABPRJ010001917.1:0-68408 GCA_902439185.1 Cinara cedri
TTAATAATAAATTGTACAGGAACTTAATACATACTAAAATTTGAACCATAATAAAGGCATTTTTTGTTGAGAAGGAGAGTCTATAAACTACGACCTATAGGGTAAAAAAAAATCGACAAAATGACTTTTTGGTGTATCGCATTTTATTTACTGCGTTGTAGAACTCCTGGACTCTAATTAATTTAAATAACTAGTATAATGTTCAATTAAAATGATTTCCACCATCCTCTAAATAAAATCCTTATTGAATTTCCTGTAAAATGTGGTTTTGTATGAATCTCTGATTTACGAGCGATAGTAAAAGAATAAAACGTTACTATAATATTTTTAGATTATTTTTTTGTTATTGAATATTTAGATACGCAAAATTACATCGATACCAATAATTTTGCCAACATAGATAATAATTTGAATGCTTTAGAAGTCACTATAGAAAAAAGCAGTAAGTATACCTTAATCTGAATACATAAAAAAAATAATATTACTCAAGTGCATATAGAGAGATATTTATCAATCATGTATTAATATTATTTATCCCTATCTATAATTTTGTTCATAAAATACGAATAATAAAATTTTAAAAAATTTGATTACAAAATATTTGATTAAACCATACAGAAATAATTTGAAATAAATAAGGAAAAATGGGGGTGAACTGATTTCTGGACTGAAAATTTTCTTTCTCGATATCAGGTATCATGACTAATAATTTCCGTTCAAATGTAATTTTTTTAATTTCAACAAAAAGAAACAAAATTTATCCTTAGTCTTAGCTGTCATTTACTTCTACTATAGCGGCTCTATATTAGTACTTTTTAGGTACTGCGTTTTATGATCGAAGACATCAATCTACTAATAATTTTTCTATGACATTTTAATTTTATATTTCAGCAGTTCTCATACTTTTTTTGTTCGCGGAGCCCTTATGTTTCTAAAATATATTTTAGCGCCCGAAAATTCAGAAATGTCTATTTGAGACAATAATAATTCATAAAAAAATTATTTTAACTGTAAATGAATTGCTTTTTAATTTTTAATTTTTTTTGTTTAAATACGAATGTATAGAAATTATTTAATTAATTGAGTAGCAAAAAAGAATATCATAATTTTTTAGTAATTTATACATTTTAATAAGTATTGATTGTAATGTGATCCATGATGTTGGTTTTTTTCATTGGCCAGTATTTTAATATTTGGTTTGATAAACGAGAGTTAAGTGCGATTTTTTAACATCTAATTAAATGAGATATTTTTTGTTCTTTGTTGTATATGAAAAAAATTCAGATTTACACAGATATGTTATGGCAAAAGAAGAAGTGAAAGCTTTTTTAACCAGAGATTGATATTCGTTAATATTACTGCTACTGCACCAAAAATCTATTAATAGTATTTTATCAAATAAAGTTTTTAACGGCGAATCGGTGGTCATTTTAATAAAAAATTTGCATTCTGTTATAGATTAGTCTTCGGGCTTATCGTTGATTAAAAATGGATTTTTAACCCAAATTCTTTATCTTTATTATCTGAAAAATATTTTTCTGATGACTATAATATTTCATTTAAACGTTCTTCAATATATATTTCATCAAATTCTTCAATATTATTATCAATCGATTTTTAATATTAATATAACAAAGCAAAACTACTTATACATTCTATGTTGAGAAAAACTTTCAGCCCAAAATTTAATTTTTGTTTTTTAAAAGCTTATATTTCGTCATTTGCGGTGAAAATTGTAGAAATTGTACCTTGTATTGATAATTTTACTTCATTTCATTTTATGCAAATATCAGCTAAATAACTAAGTCAAAATAACCAAATTTTATCGATAAGTTTGAATTGTAAATTTAATAGGTGTTCAGTGAACAAAACCAACTATTCATTGCGCAAATTCAAGTAAGCGTACAAGTGTTTTATCTTCATATCTTCATACAAAATTGAAAACAGTATTGTGCTCAATGTTCGAGATTTTACAAAATTTATCATCTTTACTAGGCAGTCCTCGAAGACAATTTTAAGAGCTATTGGCATTTTTTTACGGCGACAGCTTGCAATTTGTATTATTAAAATTTTTGTTAATTCATTAATTCGCGAAACCACGCAAGCAGTTTTTTCAACCATTGCCTTCGTCCCATCTGTAAAAATATCAATACAGTTATCCGAAATCAATTTTTTCAATTTTGAATATATAAGTGGATAAGTATAAGTGGATTAAGTCGGACATAATAAGAGGTATTTCCTAAACAAAAGTTTAATATTTATACCTAACGAATACAGCTAATCCAGCAAGTTCAGTAAATGTGTCCATTTGGAAAGAAAAGTTATTACATTTATGAGGATATTTTAATTCACATTTTATGTAAAATGATTCATCGTTAAATCCACGCTTCTAACTATATCGTTGGGAAGTGAAATGGTATTAATTTGTTTAACTGACTTTACATATAACATTCAACTAACAATATCAGTCACACAAGGTTTAATGAAAGTTTCAAAGATTGTGTGAGCTTTACCAGCCTGAACTAGACGATAACTGACCATGTAAGATGCTTTTGTTGCTATTTCGTTTACTGTTTTTGATAGATCAGCTAAAAAGATCGTATTCGTTATTTGTTGATGAAGCATTCCAAAAAAAATCCAAAAGGAATTGTCCCTCATATATTTATGGTAAGTTTCAAGATACCGACACAATTTGGCGTATTTTTGGATGGTGTATATGTAACAAGTAATGGCGGAAGAAATTATAAAAGCTACTTGGGTATTAAAAAAACATACTACATTATAGTGCAAGTAAAACGGACGAAATACCGACTTTCATCATCTAATCTCGTTTTGACTACGACACAAAATATGCAGATTCATAAGTAGTTCAAAATTTTAAAGTTTAAAATAATACGTTGGCGCGGTCGAAATAATATTGAATTCAAGTATACAAATGGAACTAAGAATTTAATAAATGATTGACTTTAATTAATAAAAAAAGTGTCCATGGAGCCACGGAGCTCATAGACTACTATCGCAGGGCCGAATTTATTTAATATTCTTCAATATATTTCTATCTATGAGTATTTCGTCCCATTTTCTTGTAACCGAATTTTTTTATTCATTACATTATTTTTTTATAAACAATTGTGTCTGATTAATCTATTTACTATCGATTACCGTTATAAAATACTGAAAATAATGCACAAAATCGAGGGAAATATAAAACTATGATCGAAAAATTCTACGAAAAGGTACTAAGTATTTACCTTTATAAATTTAAAAACATTATGCCAAATAGAGTTGTTCATATCGATTTATATAAGTGAAATTTTAATAATGAATTTTTAAAATCCCCTTTAAATTCTTCTGTGCAGTACCACTTAATCAACACGTTGTTCGACGAAATACACGAATAAAAACGTGTAAGATTGACGAAAAAATATATTAAACGATAAATAAGTATTCATACTTTATCATTTGTTTGATTTCTTAAACAAGTAACTTGAAATATAATTATTGAATATTCAGTCAAGTAATAATTATGTCTGACTCCTTTATTTAATAAAATTGAATAAAATTATGTACGTTATAGTAATTCGCTTTATTTTTTTATCCATAGAGAAAAGAATAAAGGAATGTAACGGTAGGATATCAATATAAATATTTTACTTTAAACAATTTAATTATCGAACAAAACAATCATTATCAATGTTACATTATGGACGGCTGTTAAAATATACATTTAAATTTTGTTTTCCGTAGATCAATTATTACTATTTTATCATAGTAAGTGTACGGTTTTTATTAAAGCTTATAAACAGTAGGTAATATGTAACGTTTAAGTCCTGTGGTTCCTTAAGCATCCAATTTACTTATTTTTTAATTTGTGATAAATCAACGAATTTCAAAAAGCTTTCCTATTTACATAATATAATTTCATATAATTTTAAACAACATTTCAGCTCAATTTGAAATGCTCTTTATTGAATTTATTAATTTTAAATCTATATATATATATGAGTATTTAAATAGGTGGTTAGACTTTCATTATTATTATAATTTCAGCGAATTAATTGAGATTATATTTACATATATGTTATACACTATATATTATTTAAGTTTTTAAATTAACGTCGTTCTTAATAAAACCATATAAGTATTTTTTCATAATTCATAACCATGTGTGTATTTTTTGTTTGTATACTGATAGAAATGCGGGAATTTTTTATTTTTAGGTGAAGATCCTATTCAAAATTTAAAATTCGGATACACGTTTTTAAGTAAGCAAATCTGACATTTTATAATATTCAAACAATCTTGATTTATATATTTAAGTGGGATATAATTCCTGGATGGACTAAATTTCGAAACAAATTTATAAAACAATATAATTATTTCTGTGAGATATTATTTTCTATTAAATAAGAAAGATTATTTAATATTGTTATAATTCCGGAAATAAAAAAGATTACGTTTTTTTTTTTTTTTTTTTACATATATTACTTGAAGAATAACAAACTATTAAATTTTTAAAAAAATTACAAAGAAAAAATTGGTGATCGGTACACAAAAAAATAAAAGTTTTATTTTATCGTTTGGGTTTTTATCAATTCATCAATATTTTATTCGATCGTAACCTATGATACATTATATATATATTTTATATCTGTATTGTAATAATAGTATTTCAACCCAACTTACAGGCATCAATACATTGAAGTCATACCGTAAGTTGTTTTTTTTATATATTAAGGAGCATTTGATTGGAATCGTATATTCATTGAACATGGCTTTTAAACTATTTGAACTCGTTCAAAATCAAAAAAAAAAAAAAGAGACAGCAGTACAAAAATTTTTAAAACAAATTTTGTAATTCGTTGCGTTGTTGTAAAAAAAATAGCGTTCATTAAATCATTTTTTTTTTTTTTTTTTGTTTAATTATTTTAAAATAAATAAATTATTTAAATGAATTCAATTTATACATTGTAACCACAAACAGAACAGCATCTGAATTACTATATTTTTCAGATTACGCATTGGAATATTTTATGTCTCTTATTAGCCATGAAATGTTTAAGAGTAAGTATTGTTGTAAACATATAAATAGTAATACTACGGAACGTAGATTTTAACAGATAGGCGACGATTTTCACACATTATTCGTATACCCTGGTTAATAACATTATAAATTTTTTAGCAAAATTTTAGCGTTAGTGTTTTAATACCAATTTTGGGTTATAGAATTCCTGGGTTATTGAACATACCGAATTCTATATATACGTCGACTTATTGAGCCTGACATAAAACCTTAATTAGCTTAACTGTATAAAAATATCAATAAAAATTGTTTTTGAATTTTTATTTGTCCAATTCACTGTCACTATGTTAATAACTGTTGATATGTAAGTAAGTATAGATTATGGATTTTGACAATGAAAATATGTATAATATTATATTTTCTTAAAAACTTATGTTTTGATTATAATATTTCATACAAGATAATATAGTAACCCGTTTAATTTTTCTAGCTACAGATGAATTCAAAACTTTTAAGGAATGGTGCACAACCGCTTTTGGATCTGATGATGAAAGTTAGTGAGATGAATTGTATTTATCGAATTTGAAATATTATTTGTTAACGACACAAACCTTTGTACATCAACCAAGGCAGTTTTTTCGTATTTCGTACACCAAATATACATCTTTTTATGAGATATGAGCAATGAATGAAATATAGGAAATTAAATGGTAGGAGCAGGAATTAAAAATTGCCACTTCCAACACACATATCCTGGATACTAACACCAATATGCTCCGAACATATATCCATGGTATAATTCTAATTTTGTATGATCTGTACAAAACTAAAAAAAACCCTCTTTTCACAGCAATGCTGAAATAATTCCGAATGTTATTATTTCGATTTCGTTTAAAAAAAAAAAACGATTCTCGAGTTTGGGATAATTTAGTACGGATGGAGCCATAAAAAGTGTACACAAGTAGTGGGTATAGTATATTCAAACACTTATGTATAATGAACGAATGTGAAGTTTGAGGTTCGGTTAAACTTGTTTTTAAATGCCGTAAATTAACAATAATTTATTAATAATTAATGTGTATAAATTATATTATAACTTATACCAGTTCTACCTACACATTGATATACTCTTGGAAGTAAATACTTTTTTAAAATTATTGTTCATTCTTTTTTAGTTAACCGATGTCAAGGTAAGACAATTTTTTGCGTCTGCTAACAACTTATTTGGTGATTACCAGTATTAGGTAAGTGTATACACAAACGTCATTTTATACCCATAATATTTTTAAAGAAAAATACTTATTGAAATTAATGAATAGTCTAATATGAAATAACGATAATGAATATGAAATATATAGAAACAATGAGTCGAACAGTCAAACAGTCGATTAAGTCGGCCTCGATATGTGTAGAAATAAGATGGGCTTATTCTTTAAATAACTTTACGGAGACCAATTTCTAAGAGACTCAGTGGATTGTCAAGAAAAAGATTGCAGACAAAGTACAATTTTAGACTTCAGGTTGCTAGATGTCAATATTTCAGTAACACGGAGATGGCTGAAAATGATATTGTATCTTATGATTTGTGACCGTATTGGGTTTTAATTACTTCCCCTAAATTAACAACATCAACATAAACAATTGTCATGTTCGGAAATCATGTTCTTGGTTTTCAATTAAATGAGGAATTTAAAAAATTGTGTAGAAATCCTTACCATTAATGATTTTAATTGAGTACCAAATAATTAAAGAGTTTTAAAATACACCTTTTAATTATTGCTGTTATTTTTTTAACAGACAATATAAAATACCTTGGTTTTTCATGTAAGTATTTGTATTTGAATATTTTTCTAATTCATAAGTTTTTGTTTTTATTGTGAATTAAAGTGCATGATACACATTGTTAGCACATGATGTATCTTTGATAAAAATAATCAGTAATAAGTTCAATATAGTCATGTATAATGCCAAGTAATACACGAAGGAAACAGATTAATGATAGGTATAATCAAAACTAAGTATGAGTTTAAAGGAATAAGATAAGAAAGATAACGGAAGTAAGCGGTGTCGTTATTCATGTGTATAAAAGTATGAAGTACATAGAATTATTTAAAAAAAAAAAAATATATATAGCTTTGATAAGTTTGTGGAATTTAATTTTAAGTATAGTGGGATAAAATTAACTGAAGCGTCAGATGGTTTATGTAATAATAAAATTTCAATGAAATTTAAAGTTAGGTTCTACAATTTTTTGTAAGACTGTCCATTTTTTATGGTTCGGAGGTTTAGGTAGAAAAGTAGAACAGATAGTGAGTCTACCAATGATAATAATGGCTTACAATACTTATTTACCAATATATGAACTAGAATAATCGACTACGTCTATTTGTCAGACAAATAAATCTTTATAATTATTATTATAACAACTGTTATTTATAAACAATATTTCAATTTAATTTAATAATAAATAATAATTATTTAATATATAAATTTAAATACACCTAATTTGTACAATATTTTAACCCCACAGCTCGATTGTGTAGTCACAACATTTTTTTTTTTATAGTGGTGAAGCGCAGTGGATTATCATCTTTTGTATGGCTATATTTGAATTACGGTAAGTAAAGAAAATTCGTTACAATTTCCCTTCATGTACCATGATCATAAATAAGTACAGGTGTAGGTATACAATATACAATATTCTCATGTTTACCAGATTTTATTCTTCGATATAACGACTATCTATTTTGTAAAATTACTATTTTAAAAATAACAACTAAAGTATTATAGACAGGTATGATGATTTGACTAAAAGGCAATACAAAATCCGCGCACTAATGTTTATTAACATACGAGCATACTGACAAGACCCATATGAAAGAATCCTTATGTTTACTCCTAAAAACATTGACAGACTAAACCCATTTGTATGGCCATGTAAAATAGAATAAAACACATGCTTGCTATCTGTTATGAAACCCAAATATATATGGATGTAGTTCTCATAACTCATAGCCTTCGAAAGACCACAATGTTCCATAATAATGTTCTCATTGAAATTTACATAATTTGTAACTTAAAAAAAAAATTAAAAAGCCCTCCAAAGATAATATGGATGGGTGCAGCTATTGTAATAGGTAATTTAATGTATATATGTAGGCAACGATAAATATTTGCTTAACGAATAAACGATTCTGATCTGAGTATAGTTGACAATGATTAGCATTTGATGAGAAAACTTTTTAGAAAATCAAAAAACTACTATCTGGGTACTTTAAGGAGTACCTTCACAGTGAGAGTTAATTTTAGAAAAATTGCTATCATTTTAAATAACTGGGAAAATGGTTGTCAACAGAAAAAAAATATGACTTATATTTTAATAATATATTTCGTACATATCTCTGTGTGTTTAGATTTTTNCGTATAAGTATTGATAACAACCCTCGCTCTGGCCGACCCTCTACGGTTACTCAAGACAACACTAACGCGGCTATTCTCGCAACTCTACTCGATGAAGACCGACGAATAACGGTGAGAGAGATAGAGAATGAAACAGGTATTTCAAAATCAAGTGTTCACCGCATTTTAACGGAAATTCTACAGAAACGAAAGATTGCAGCACGTTGGGTGCCTCATTTTCTGTCACCGGAACAGAAGGATACACGCAAAGACATCTGCCGTGAACTCCTTTCTCGCTACGAAAATGAAAAAGAAACGTTTCTTGATCGTATAATTGCAATAGATGAGACTTGGATCCGTGATTTTGAGCCGGAATTAAAATCTCAAAGCAATATTTGGAAGGGAATAACATCACCAAGAGCAAAAAAAGTTCGTCGCCAGCAAACAAAGGTGAAACAAATGATGATTTTTGCTTACGATAAACTTGGGATAATTGTCACTGATCGAGTTCCAATTGGCAGTAGTGTAACCGGGAATTACTACAAAACATTCCTTGCCGAAAAATTGCGACCAGAAATCCGTAAAAAGCGACCAGGAATGTTACAAAATGGTGTGTCCATATTGCACGATAATTCGCGGCCGCATATCGGAGCACCAGTCGTCGCTATTTTGGAGAAATATGGATGGGAACGCCTCAAACACCCACCGTATTCGCCGGATTTAAGTCCCCCGGACTTTGATTTATTTCCAAAACTAAAGGAACCACTTAGAGGGATCCGTTTTCCCAACTTAGATGTACTAAATGAAGAAGTGAGCCGAAGGATCCGTGAACTCAACAAAGATGGCGTCCTATGCGACATTCAAGCGCCTCCGAAACGATGGCAATCGTGTATAGACAAGCAGGGAGAGTATATCGAAGGTCTATAATATTGTATTTAGTTTAACATAAAAACTTATTTATTCAGAGCAAATTGTGCATTACTTTTGGGACAACCCTCGTATAATACATGTTACAAGACCTACTCCAGAATAAAATGTAGAGTGATGTGTATTATACCACTTTTGGGGTTGCTTATTTCTATTTTGAAAATAGTTTTGGTCTTCCGAAGTGTCGATAACAAAAGTAATACAAGTTAAAATCACATTAAAGTGTTAAAAGTGTCAATTATATTTTTCAGTTGAAAGAGAATTGTTTATCAACGCAAGGTTACGTAAGTTCTAACTTTTAGAATTTTTTTAAAGAACTCACTTAGTTATATTATATTGTGAAATATTATAATATATATTATATAGATACACAAAGTAATGAACTTATTTTATTATTTATATTTATCATTTAGTTTCAGATTACATTTTACTATGACGTAATAGGTAGTTTTAAATAATAAAAGAGCTGATATTAGGGACGATGCATCTCTCTTGTATAAAGTTATTTAATTTAAACCTAAAAGCGACGATGCTATATGCTTTGAAAGGTTGTAATATTTACGATTTTTATTCAAACAAATTGTAATTATTTCTGTTTTAGTCTTACAATTTCGCCAACTGATTTTCTACCAAAAAAAATTTAACTAAATACTCTGAATATTGAAATCTCTATAAATACCTCAAAAATAGCTTAAATATTTTGAAAATTTTAAAACGTCTAGGAAAATTAAAGTTAAGTTTTGTGTAGAAATTTCCAGACTACGATAACTTTGCTCTAAATTATAGTGAAAAAAAAAAATTAGAAAAACAAGAGTTAATACTATGTATGGGTGTAACAACTGTAGCCAGTAGAGCAAGATAGAAAAGAATAAAACATTATTGTAAAATCAATCTTAAATTTTTTTTTTTTCTAGGATTCATATATAGTATAAAGAATCCGGAAACTTTTGAGGATATAGATAAACAATTAAAAGTATTGAACCAAATGTTCAATGATTTAGATGGTAATTATAAAATGTTTATCATGTTTGTTATCATGCTTCACAAAGTGCAGAGAGCTAGAACATTTTTAACAATTTAAAACATTTTAATCAATACACTATTATACCCAAAATGAATGTCGAACACTAGTTTGTAAGTTTTCTATTGGTACCTTTAGGTTATTAATTAGTTGTTCATACTTTTCTTTTACTGTTCTATATAAAGATCCTAAAAAGATCTGGAATTCCGTAAACGAAAATCGCAATTCGATTTCTCTTGACTCTGTCACTAGCTCATACGAACAAGAGATCCTTAACCTGTTTTTTGAACATTTTTCACCGAAGTAATACTCTTCCAACCTGATTGATGTTAACTTGCTGTCTTTAAAAATACTTTCCTTTGATTTTATTTACCGAACAATTGCATCTTCTCTTCCAATGAGAGTCTCTGAAAACAAGATAAAAATTGTTATCTACGTTCAANCCCTTTCTGATAACTTACAAATCCATATTCTGAGCTATATTTCAAAAATACTTGAATCTTTCGTCTTATTCGGTCCTTAGTCAACCCAATTTTAATCAATAAACATCCCGGATTTTATCCGGGCCTTTCTAATACTACATGTAACTATTGTTATTTATACTACATTCTTAATGCTTTTGGTGAAGGTAAATTAATGGAGGTAATTTATGTGGACTTTGCTGCGGTTTTTGACTCGGTTTACCGTAAGGTCTAAATTGTTATTTTGAAAGCATCAGGTTTTAGTGACCTTTTTATATCCTTGTTCAATTATTTTTCATTTATCGCTGGAAATGGGTAAATTTAGACAGAATCAAGTCCGAATTATTTCCCTATCCATCTGTCGTCCCTCAAGGGTGTCATCATAAATACAGATTTATGTTATACATATATGAAATATTACTTTTTTGTTTAGTGTATGCGAAGCCTTACATGAAGTATCTTTTAGAATGTGCTGAAAAATATTTAGGTAAGTAAAGTAAACATTTTAACTAAAATTTCAATTTTGGGTGATTACGAGGAGTTGGAATTATGAATTACAGAGGCTTAATTACTGTACTCAAAGCTTTTAATTTAGATTATTACAGTACATTACGTATATAGTATATTTCTTTAACGGCTTTTTTCTTTTTTTAAAAAAAATTCCGTAAAAATAATAATGAAAAGCATTTTTTTTTTGTTTTTATTAAAATAATATACTCATATATAAATAAAAATGTACATTTATAAATCAATTAATGGTAATAATTATTTACTGAAAACAGAAAACCGCTATGGACTAGAAAAAAGTCTGAATTATTACTGCGTGGTACGTATTGAAGGAAAACGATTGTATACACGGCCAGTAGAAGCATAGGAAGTATAAGCAAACCGTTCATATGGATATGTGTTAAAAATAAACAATTATATTAACTATTTATGAAATTTAAACTTCAAAAATATTGTTTAAATTATACAAAAATCGTTAATGATGTTATATTTAATTCTTTTTTGGAATAGTAACTATTCAATTGTAATACCTTGAATATTTAATATTAAAAATAAACAATTGAATGTGACATAGTGTAATTACCAGTTACATCATTAATAATATAAGTGTTGCCCTCTTAATGCGCCACACCTTAACTCGCAACAATAATTACACATGTCTTTTACATAGTGGTGCCTCACTTTAAGCTATTGTGGAGATCAAGTTGTAGTTACTAGAGTTGGGGATCGCGGAAATCATAAAGGCTTCACACGCGTTACCTTTCAGGTTATTTCTCTGGGTTCGCGCATTAATAGAATTTATAATTAATAGAATCTGGCACACTCTTCCAATATGCCTGTCTTCCAAACCTATGGGCAAAACCACTGGGTTGCAGTACTTACTGTAGGTGGTCTGCTATTTTAAATATCAAAAGAAACAAATTATATCTCCTGTCATTATTCAAATGGAGTAATATTTCTGGTAGAAAACTTAATAACTTACAAATATTAAAAACAATGAATTCGGTAATGCAGCTGAACACCATAAATATTTTTCCATTTTACTTACAATTTTCAATAGGTTTTTTTAATTATTTTAAAAACTCCTAAGAAATTCAAAAATTGACCTTCTTAATGCATAACATTTTCTTTAAGACGATGTGGTACGCTCCATGCATCAGAGAAAGTTTAAGCAATGCAAATATAAATTTCATTTTTTTCTAGATATGTGTGTTGTGTCTGCTCGATAAGAAAAAAACCTGATAGAAAAAAAATATATGAATATTGACTGAACTATTAGCATGAGATGGCCATTGGAAGTCTAATTTTCGTTACTTTACATGCTAGTTTTATTTCACATGCAATATTATATCCGTATTAAATTTAACAATTTATTATAAACTTACACCTCTAAAACCAAACTACACCTATAAAAAAAAAATACTTCCAACGATGGATGGGTCACTGTTATTGGTGAGAAGTTGAGAAGGTAGAGAGGAAATTGAATGTATATATGTACGCAAAGTTTAATTATTGCTAAAAAAAACTAATCTGAGAGATGTTCGTTTTTACTCACTTTGAAAGGCCGTAATTTATACTATTTGAAAATAATACATTTCTTCAATATTCCCATTATTTCTACATTTATTTTTGGTTTTTCCTAATTATTACGAAAACTATTTTAAAATTAAAAAAATGACCTCCCTAAAGTACTACTCCAGTCAGATTTCTTTTCAGAAAAAGTGCTACACCTCACAATCAAAGCATAATTTGTGATAGAAAAATTGTACACAGAATAATAAAATAAAAAAATAAACAAAATTGTAAAACTAATACATCTCGTGCTCAACTTAGAATATTAAACAAATAATAAAGATTTAAAAGAGGCCTTCATGGTAATAATGTATTAGGACACACATTTTTATATTTTAGGAAATGACTGTAATATCAACCTTACATTATACGATTCAATTTATAATGGACTTAGCATATAAGCCACATTCATTTAACATTCGCTAGATGGCAGCACCTAAAACGGAATTCCATTATAAATGCATACATATTTTTAATGTTTTGGGGTGAGTCCATTATTACATTAAAAACCATTAAGTTAAATTTCGACTTGTATATACTATACATGCTATGAAAATAAGGAGCTTTAAAAATATTATATAGACTATTTTTTGGAAATGCGAAAAATTGATAGTGTTCGGAGACTTTTTAGAAATGTAGACGTACGATAAATGATGAAGGTGTTCCCAATTGCGTTGCTGTGGGGAGGATCATTTAGCCATGGAATTTCCTCCTTTGGAATTTTTAAGCGGTTATGTTTTAATCACGGCTATAGCATGTAGGTAATAATATACAACAGTATTTATACCCGTGATGTACTATTATTTTTAAACCACCCCTTTTTTGATTTAGCTCCGACTACGCCACGGGGTGCCCCTTATAATAATTTATGTAGAAGATTAACAGTTTAAAAGTTAATACACACCATGGAAATAGAAGAAACAAGGAAAGTTAGAATAGAATGGGGTAATGAAGAACAAAGAACACCCGGAAGGACCAGAGGAAAGTCAAACCATCGGTAAATATCAATAATTTTTTCGGACGCTTTGCTCGTCTCTGAGGGGGGCGAGGGAGATGACCGCCCTCTCTCCCAAAAACCGTGTGATGTTCTTTTTTGTTATACAAACTATCCATAATTCTTAAATACAAATAAGTACAAATGAAACAGGTTTCAAATCCCAGAAAGATGATTCCGGATCTTGGAAATACTTTGGTTAAAACAAGAATGAAACACTTCTCATTTATAAATTTCAATAAATATTTTCTGAAGGGTGAGATTAAATTATGGAAAACTAAGTGGAAACAATCAATTTGGAAAGATATAATAAAACAATATAGTTTTAGAATTAAAATTGGAAATGATTAATTTAATTTAAATTTTAGATTCTGAGTGTAGCAAAGATTGGATTTACAATGTTTTTTTTTTATATAAACTGTTACGAAATTTCTACCAGAAATCTTGCTTCAATATTTAAGTGTAGCACATACTTTGAAAGAAAATATTGTCAAAATTGACTAGATGAGACTTAGGATAGAGAGGTCATTTTTTTTTTGATTTTCCGTGCAATTTTCATTTTAGGAAAACACAGAATAAAACTTAAAAAAAACAGGAAAATTTACGAAAGTAATGCATTTATTATTTTCAATTTTGTATTTTGTTGTTATTCATTTAAAAATATTCGTAGAGACTATATATTTGAATAGAAAACTTTTATTTATCTTTTCTTGACATAGTAAAATTGTTGAGCCATTTATAGACAATTTAATTTGGCGAGTTTTGTACGTAATTTTTATTTGGTAGGTACTCTGTAGATAAAAATGTTAGTCCAAACAGAAATGCTTGAGAATTCAACATGACGTTCATTTCAGGTCGTGCTTTGTGAAAAAACACATTTTTTGAACATAGGCTAACTAGCATATTACTTTTAAATATCCATTGAAACGAAAACATTAATAGGCATTGAAAATATTGTTGATAAAACCGCTTGCGAAACGTTGTTTAAAATAAAAGTATTTTAGATTTGCTCATCTAACTTTTATTAATTACTATTATTATTATTTTTGTTATTCATTTTATCATTATTGTAATTATTATTTATTTAAAGTGAAAAAAATAAACTTAACTTTTAAATTGTACTGTTTTAATGCATTTGTACAATATATCAACAGATTAAGAAATAATCGTTGTCTTAAATAATTATACTAACTATAAGTAACAAGAGTTATGAATATAAAATATTCTATTTAAATTTATCAAACTATTTGAAATATTTAAAAAATTTTTTTTTATTATTATTTTAGCTGTTTCTTGATTTTGTATTATTTTTTATAAAGTCATAACTAATTACAACTATATTAACACAACTATATTATAAAGCATACTCCGATGTCAAGTATAGCACCTTTTCTGAAAGTAAATGTTCTTTGTATAGTACTTTTTAAGAGGTCATTTTTAAAATTCTTCTTAATATTCAAGATAATGAAGAAAACCTCGGTATTTAGGATAAAAAAGATTGAAAGATTAAAAATAAAGTTGTCATTGGCAACGGTTTTTATTTATTTTTTTTTGAAAATAATAATGACCAGTCTGAAACACACCAGGAAATTATATCGATAATATCGAATTATACTTATTATTCAAACCCGACACTCCACACACATCATTACAAAGTACAACAAAAAAAATGTGTTGTTGATACGTGCATATTGTTATCTATTGATATAACGTAAAAAAAAATTAGTCAAGCTGAAAAAAAAAATCAAATGTTAAAATTTAAAACTAACGTAACTTTTTATTTTTTAATTCATCCATGTTCAGCTTTGTGTTTCAGTGAATTATTATACCCATATTTATCGGGTTCGTATTGAAGGTTAATTTTACATTACTTGACAATTGAAGAGTCTGTATAATAATATATTTTATTCAATCGTTCAAAAACGATTACAATATAAATTGCATTAAGTAAAAATCACGAGTCTGTGCGTGTGCGGTTTAATAAACATAAACCACACATTGCTATACGCACCACGATAATTTAAAACAGATTAATAACACGCGTGGTTTGGCATTTTAAAATAATATTCGAAAAACTGAAAACCATATAATATGTGCAGAAGAGTAATAAAAATCCCGTTAATCGAATACTATATTAAATTATATTTTATAACCATTATATTATATAACTCTGCCGATCGATGAATATGGTGAATTTCCATTAGTTTTTCTTCAATGTATACATACAAAAATACGATATGGGAGGAGGGTCGGACGGCCATGTATTTTAGATTCTAATATTATTATATTGCCCTTTTGATTTGGAGCCTAATGAGGGATCTATTAGTTTTACTGTGTTTTTATGTGTTTTATGTGATTTTTGTCTGTCTGCGAACAATTTTTCGAAAAGAAAACTTGCTCCGATAAGCCGAGTGTAGCGCCTTTTCTGAAAGAAAATGTAATTTTCTAATGGGTTTTCTTAATAATCGGGCAAACCCGGATTCAAATTTATAGGTAAAAGTGTAAAACGGCAAATATTTACGGCACGTCACGCCTAGAAACCTTTTTTGCTAAATTATGGATATAGTTGGATGGCCTATCGATGCTAGGAATTATTTAGAATTGAACATTCTTTTCTTGTAAAATCATCCCGTTGAAAGATAAAAATGAATATTGAATAATGGAAAAATTAGTTTTATAAAATGATATTTTTTGGAATACCATTGTATGGAATAAACTACAATCAGAAAAAAACAATTTTGGAACCAGTCATGGAATGGAACATACATTTAATGGAAAATTAAATTCCAGAGCAAATATATAATGTACTATACATTTTGAAAACACATAACTTTTAGAAAAAAATATTTAATAAACATATATTTATTAGAAATATAATGTTTGAGAAAAATAAGTATTGGAACACGCATAAAATGGATAATTAATTTTTGGAACAGATACTAATTGGACATTAATTGTCTGTCAATGATCGATAACATTTTTATATTAATCATCGTTTTTAAGTTCATCACGACGCTGATGCGGGCAAATAAGCAAACTCCCAACGGTTTTTGTAATAATCCGTAAATACCTACCCAGTTACCCGAAGATTATTGTGTTATTCTTTATCTGTGCCTATACCGGAATTGTTTTGAAATAATATTACCATTGATTTCGTATTAGTATTTTATAAAATCAATGTTATTGGTGTACTCTTTTTTGGTGTATACTTTTATTTCTAAAATATTCTTAATACCATCCACGGCCATATTTTAAATATTGTAGATTCGAATACATATTCTGAATCACAATTTTTATATGCAATAGAATATTTTTCATTTTAAATATGTTTAAAAAGTATTTTACCCGACTCTGAAAAATATACATACCTATACGGCTATACACGTTTATAGCAATTCACCGCACGCGTACATATTGTAAAATTATTCCCGGGGCAGAAGTCTGGAATATAATATAACGTCCACGGAAAATATATTATAGCCTGTATCTACGTACATACTTTTTGGTAATTAAATTTTCGACGTTTCGTTTATTTTGGGGCCACGCACGACCGTATCCGTCGTACACACATGTACGTGCCTCTTTGTAATTTCGCAAGATTGAACCAATATAATATATACTTTCCTAGGTATTATAATGGCAAGTTAATTAATTACAAAAAAAAAAAACAAAAAAAACAAAAAAAAAAAAATAAAAACAAAAAAAACAAATCTCTGCTACAAAAACGGTATATTAAAACGTAACGGTGTGGCGTGACGTGGCGGCCGGCGCGGCGGCGTATATAAATTAATTTTATTATACTACATAGCGCGCGAAAACTGTAAATAATTAACATAAATAAGCTCAAATGCTGCACGTTGAATTCTGTTGATTAATTATATCCGTGCGTATACGTACCTTTGTACCTAATTAAAGGTATAAGGGTCTGGTAGGCATAAATAAAATTAAAATAACGCGTGCTTAGAGCGTTAAAGGGCTGTCAAATGAAAACAACAAAATAAATAATAAATAAAAAGTAATTGAGATATACCGAGTGGGCTGCGTGAACGCGGTGTGTACTCATCGTTTCGCCTGTGCGATTTTGTCGTTTTAGAGCGACAATAATATTACTGCAATTATCACCATCCCGTAGGAAAAAAGAACCTTTTCACGGGAATAACTGTAACGTTGTTTAATGGTGGCCGCACTGCACATTCAGTGTTGAAATTACCATTAAATCTTGCCACTGTACAAACACCAATATGCAACATTATCAAGAGCAATGGGCGTGGCGCTCTGTTTCAGCAGTGTAAATTGATGGTGTAGGACGAGTGCACTATGTCGAACAAGCATGCAGTAGAGGCGTTGAACCGCAGTTTGCGGTAACCAGATTGGGCGGTGCAGTAGTTATGCTCGCTGGTGTTTTTAAACGGACTCCACCAGTCATTCACTGAGGAGGGTATTACAGCAGATGAAATAAACGCATATTTTAAAGCGTCGCAATTTTGGTCAAAAGTTGGGAGGCTCTCGCTTACATGTGACGTGTGGGTCCATTTACACAATGACCAGGGCTCAGGTGTTTATGCAAGTAAGCTTCTACAAGTTGGGGAAAGTTGCCTAGAGACAGACGCAGGCGGAAAAATTCAATTCAATCACGAATTGTGTTACCCAGTGGCAGAAGATAATCTGATTGACCACGGTTTTTCTAGATTTGATTAGTAACCAATAAAAAACTAGCATGCGAAAGGGTCATGCTATCGCCGAGGAACAACTGTGTCAATAAAAATAAACCAAATAATATCGGACGTGGTAGCTGGGTCATCGAAGACATATATGTGTACATCTGTGGAAACATTTATGACCAGTGATAATAGTACTTCTTACTCGTAGAATTTTTAAACTTCTTAGAGATGACGGCCGTGTCCTCTCACACCGATTTCCTTTCAGAAAAAGTGCTACACTTAAAAATCGGAACAAGATCTCTGATAAACAAGTTGTTCGCAGAAAAAAAAAATAACCATTTTTGTAACAATATAAGTTTCTTCGATCCATTCAGAATCTAAAAAGTACATTAATGAATGAAAAAAATATTAGCTACAAATTTACATTATAATTACATAATACAAGTTTCAACCGTTATCTCGAGGAAGCCGAAGAAGCCTATATAAAATAATATTACAAATATTTTACATTACACACCTGTCTACGGGCGAAGCCACGTAATAAAACTATTGAATATAACAATAAAACACTACGAATACCAATACTATCTATAATTTTTGTATATTTCACAGATTTTATATTTTAATTTGGCTTTTGGTCCCGGATGAAGTTTAGCGCTTAATTCAAATTGTTTTTTTCTACTAAAAATTGACAAGGCTAAACAATATTTAAATACTAGAGTATTTCTCAAACAGACTACCTACAAATCGACTTATTCGACGATTCTAGGTCACGTTGCCGGAAACTCCTATTCATAAAAATCGATGTAGGTAATAAACTTTACGAAGAATATAAAATCGTTTTCAGCATGTTACTATCACCAAATAATCGTTTTCAATGCCCTCACCGAATACACATACAAGTCTCGATTGTACAAATGTCCAATGATATTTTTACCCTATCCGTATACTACAGTGTCGACTGTTTCATAGGCCATGTATTATACTTTATATATGTATATGTACGAAAGCGGTCAAAACCAAACGGGAGACGCATAACAACGGACAGTATATTTCGTCGAGTTTGACAAATCGTTTGTCGCGTATATCTACATTATATACAGACGAGACGAATAGATCGGAATGGAAAACGTAATTTAAATTTAAAAATAAAAAAACAATGTGTGTATATACCTGCATGCAACAAACTGTGCCCAACCCGAAATCTCGCGAATATCCATTTATACGGACTGTCGTTGTAAGACGGCCGTTATAATATGATGGTTTCGAACATATATAATATAATCCACTCCGACAAGCGACAAAAAATGGCCTATAAAATAAAAAACATTATATCGAAGTTTTATCGAAGTTTGGAATAGTTCGTCGGAACTGTGCACGCGTGAAGAGTGAGAAACAGTGTCGACCTGTGTACTGTATGAACAAAATTGTTATTAGCCACTAAATGGCCCAGATGGTTTCAGGTACTGTGTTTATTTCCTATCGGAGCACAGAATTTATATGTCAATGCATTCAGTACAAACGGAAATAATTGTTGTGTTATTATGTTCTACAGTGCAAGTATATAATAGTTGTAACATACCCTCCCTCGTCTGCATTTGTTTGATAAAACGATCGAAACTTGTATAGATACCACGGTAAACGAGTGAACAATCATACTTGACATATTTTTATCGAGGAGGGCTATCTGTGAAAATCGTTCGCGTTTTTCGATGTTGACAACTTTATAAAAACATAAAAAGACTGGGATAAAATAGATGAACGGCATTATTTCCCCGGTAAAAATCGTAAGTATCGCGCTTGACTGTAATTTAGATACGAATCCGAAATCCAAGCGCGAGTGCCGGTATTATAGTAGTATAAATTTAAAAATCCGATTCCGGGATTTGGTTGGACTCCTATCATATCCTTCGAAAAACTTTGGATTTCCGCATGCCGTATTTTGTAATAGATTTTTTCTACAATAAAATCACTAGAACTATTTCAAAATGATCTCACTCGTGTGAGTAAATAATATTATATTTGTGTCGAAAATTCAACTGTTTGATTTACCGGTTAATTCATAATAATAATGATTACGTTACCAGATTTCCGATCAACAATAATATACGTAAAAAAAAATAAACGGAACTAATGAACGTGTGAGTTTCCTTCAGGATTTTGATACAGTTATCTCGGATACCAAACAGAATAATGAGTGCTGTTACGACCATAGAGCTTATAATAATTATTAATATTACTATCGAAAATATAGGTTCTATTACGAACTTTCAAAAACGATTCAATATACGTAAAGTATCGTTTAAATAGGGCCGTATTATTTTATCGTATGCCTAAACCCATTTTAGGTCTTTTTTCGTTATTTTAGAATTTATTTCGATCGGAACTCATCAGCCACTTAATCAAGTTAATCCGTCCACGCGAACGTCGAAAATCCGATTCCGACGAAAATAAAGGGATAATCTGTTTGCATATAGATATAGTAAGTTGCAAACCTGGCAGAACAATATTATTATAAACGGCGAGAAATGAAAACATACGTTAGATCAAAACGAGGAAAATACGATACATGTAAATTTTTAAGGTTTCTTGACTGTTCGTTGACAAGTGTTTATAGAATTTATGCAGGTACCATAGTATATTGAAGTCATCTAAAATGCAAACAATTATTAAACAATTAGAGTTTCTCTAGTGGACTTACGTATTAGTTTAGGTAATCGGTCCGAAAACATACGCTAAGTGAAGACTGCGATCGTTGAACGCCTAAAAGTTATTCTATTACGATTTCATAGACACGCTCTAGCAATAAAAATATATTATTAAAATGCACTCCAACTCTTGCATTTTTAAAATGTCTATCTACACGTAAACTGCCACGCGTGTAAATTACCTGTTGCCGGTAGGCGAACTGTTTTTCTTTCGACGACTTGGCGCGTTTTTTACGGAACGAAGGAATTAATAATCAATGGTGATAACTTTAAAATTTCATGATAACATAATTGATAAAAATAAATAAATTTCATCTCAATAAAAGATTAGGAAACTTAATTTTTATTCAGACAAGAACAAATAATTGTTTTAGTTTTTTGATGTGAAAGACTTTCATAAAATTTAAAATCTTTGAAATAGTAAAATATAATTTTTTTCTATGTATTACCGATTTGAGAATTGAATACCATTAATTATGTTTTATTACTATGATTTATTTATTGATTAATCATTACAAATTAATAATAAACATTAAATTGCAAAAACATTTTATCTACATTATCATTCACCATACAATAGTTACCTGCACCAAGTTTATTTATTTAAAACCATCCAAATAAGACTAACCTAATAAATATTTTAAATTTGTTTGATGTGAATCTAAAATTGTTTAAACAGGAAATATACATTGGTTAATAATTAACACCGTTTTTTAATATATCAAGAGTTAACGAACTTACTTCACACTATATAGGTAAACGAATGTTGTGCAGGGAGGATGTTTTGAGGGTATAGAATTATATATTATAGGATAATAATAAAGTTTTATAGGTACTATAAGTAAGATTATCTAGTAAGATTATAGTTGGGGTGGGTAATTTATTTATTATAGATACAAATTGTATCTCGATTCGTAATGTGGTTCTGAAAAAATTCTAAGTATCTTGTATTGAGATATTGAAATAAATATATTGACTAGTATCGATAGGTACTCGTTTTAAAATATTTTGTTCGTCCCTGGCTATAGGATATGGTTTATCTAACTTGTAGTCAAGGTAACCCGGAATAACTGAAAATAAAAACCATTGTATTATAAAGTCATTTATTGTCAATTTTTTGAACTTTGTAAAATTAGTTTGTAATCTTGGAAAATTTTTCAGAATTTCTGATAAAGTACCACTGATCGAAAAATCGGCATATTTTGATGCACGGTATGTGAAAAATCGGTTTGGAACACTATTACTAACTAAAAATGTGTTCTTTGAGGGGAAAAATTGCATAGTATGCCGGTAAAACTATAACAACACTATTATTTTTGAAGACAGGTTTAACAATTATATTGTACACAAACAGCCGCGATAAAAGCAAAATATCGTCAAACGCATATTTTAATAATTATCATATTATTATCATATTATTACACATCCGGATGATAGTAATTTTTCCACGATATGTCGAAAAACCTCACCAATGTGAATTGTCGTTTTAAGTTTTAACGTCCAACGTCCGCAATGCGTATAGGTACGCTACGCCACCGTAATAATAATTTGTAGGAACGACGGTATAATAATATACTACAGAGATGCGATTGTTCGGTCGTAAATTTTAGACCCTTTCAGACCACGAAAAACACATTATTAAAACGCCTTTTATCCCGTCCGAATCGACGCGAATAACGTTTTCATAACATTTGCCCGTCGTGGACCATTTAATTATCTTGGTGACGGGCTTTCAGATGCTTACACGATGAGCTAAACGGTCAGTCCGAAAACGGGTGGTTTGCATCTTTTTATCAAGAAAAATATCATATTGGCTAGATATTTCCATTCTGTAGCACTACCATCAGGTGTGAATTATATTAAGTATCTACTTAGCTGGACAGCAAGTCTGGTTTGAGTGCAGGTTTGCATGTTTTTTGAAAATACACGCAAAAATTATAATATTCACGAGTGTTCGTTTGTTAAATAAAATAATTAATTTTTAAATATCGCTAAAATATAAATAATAAAATTAAAATTAAAAAGTCTATGCTTGCTGATGAAGGTTTCACTGTTTAAGAAAGAAAGTTAGAAAGGATGATGCATAATTATGATGATATAATTTGGATGATTATTTTAATTTACATGCCATAGGAAACGATAAACCTCTGCTAGTAAAATGATTCTAAACAGCTGGTACTACTAATTGTAATTTTTATAGGAGGGTTGAATTATAATTAATGAATTTACAAATAATTTAAGTGATGCATATTACATAAATCTATAATCACAGCTTTGGGTAGGTTTACGCCCCCATAATATTGATTATGTACTTATTCTTAGTGTTTGTTTGATAAGGACTTAATTTGGAGAATCCCTTGATTTAGGGACCCACAACGCTATTAAAGCCCATGACTATTGTATGGGTAGGAGGAAAAACTCCTTTACAAATTGATTGGTTCATAAATTGCGTAATATAAAATATTATAATTGATAAATAAAACATAATAATGATAATACCATGATTATTTTTCCGTTAAATAGATAAAGTATGTAATACGTAAAACGTATATTTTATACTGTGATTAGTAATGTAGATTGTAGTTAATAAATTTGATACCTAGAGAGCACTGTAATCTGATGTAAAATCTATTTAGAGCTCACATTTTTACGGTCCGTTCCGTAATTTGTAATTGATTATTAGCTGTTGTCATGCTATTAACGTTACTGCACAAAGGAATTTTTCTGTGTCCCCTAGAAAAACAAATGATTAATCATTGAATAAATAAACTTTACAATAAAATATTCACTGGTGAAATAAAGAATAACTGGGAAAAGTCCAAAAATCAAGGAGAAAGTTTTGTTATCTTCCTATGGAGTTATTTGTAAGGGAGTGGGAATGGGCACGGGGAGGATAACCACTAAAAAAATTCACACAATAGAACATATTATTATGACACTCTGTTGAAGCCCTAAACCTAATTTTCCCAAAAGAGATACCCGCGGACCATGGATTCCATATGCCCAAATAATCATTGAATACCACGTTTCTGGAAAATCCGAAAGCGTTCGTTGTTTTGAGATAAACAGTGCAATATACTAATTATGCATCATTATAATGGGAATATGTTACGGTAAATGCTGAAAATTGAATAATGTCAACTTTCGTTCAGTAAAACCAATTGTGCGCTGTTCGTTTTAAATCGAAAGTAATCGGTGAATTATTGATTTATTATCAAACGTAATGGTAAGAATGTTTTTACTTTCGTTTTTTCTTTTTTTTTTTTTATCAATATATTAATTTTTAAACGAAATTTCACGTGAAACATTCCTATTTAAAAATCATCACATCTCGTTAAAAAACCAACACAGACAATCCCCTTATCTTTGATTTTCATCATTAGCCGAAACGTATATAATATTATATATATATATATATATATTCAATTATTGTTCATATTATATTATAATTTATATATATATATAACGAAATAAAATATAAACGCGCGCGCCACGGTGAATGTCTTTGAAGTTTATTCGACAAGAGTAAATAATAGTTTTAGTATTATTATTATTATACACGCGCTATATTTTACGAGATGTCGATTACTCCCCGCAGCAGAGCTACAACTTTCGGTATAAATTCCAAAACTTTACGCAATTAAATCAACCGAAACCGCACTAGATTCGCAAAAGCTCTAATTCATTAGTCAAAAATTTAGTCTCTCTCTTTCTCGCTCGCTCTTTCTGTCTCTCGTCTTTTCGACGATCTGGATGCATATACTATACTTAAATTTATTTATTTTTATTATTATTTTTGAAAATTAATCAACATCCATAAATTAAAAGAGACCACGCGCGGATTAACGGAAATAAGTTATTATTATTCCGAATTATAATAATAATCGGGTTGTGTTTTCCAGGCGATAAAAAGTTTTTCGTAAATTATTATCAAAAGCGAAAAAGCCGGCGGCGTAGTTATGTGCATTTTATGTCCACGCCGCGCCGTTATGAGTTTCGTAACCGACTTTGAATTAGCGCCCGTACATAATAGCATTATTATAAATACAATCTCGTTTTGTTCCGTGGACGATAATATTTTGCGCGCGCATATTTGAGCGCCGGAGCGACTATATATATATATATATGTATACAGAATGGTTTCCTGTTCTTTTTTAACACGATGCAACGATTATATTCAAATATTTAAAGTGAAGTATTCATTTCGCGGTGGTTTTTTTTTTCATCCAGTGAACTTAACTAGAACGGTCTAATAATAATATTATGCATTTATTTACAATAATATCATCAACATTGTATACTTATTACGTACATCACACGCATATTATCGAAATTTGATTTTCAAATAGGAATCAAGCAGTAACATATTTTCAACGCGAATTCTGGATGAAATAATTGTTCTGAACATTTCGATACAGAGATTGATATCACACTTAAGCTTGAAAATAACCCGCGGGAGAAATAGCTCCAGATCACAGGGGTTCAGGGGCTTCAGATTTCGATACAGTGTACAATATATTCGTTATTTATGCTTATATCCACTAACTTTATTTTTGTTTGATTTGTATTGCTTTTTGTGAATTTTCGTTGATGATCTATAGTAGACACTAATAGATTTTAAAAATGAAACGTATTGTTTATATTTTGTTAAAACATATTATATATTATTTTTTTCTATTTCTTTTAAAGGCTGAATTAAAAAGTTTAGCCTCTAGAGCCTCTGAATGTCTTCTTCTTAATTTAAACTCACTGTAGTAGTAGATTTGCCGTTTATGGGTTAAGTGTAATATAATAACAGCCTAAAAATCGACATTTATTATACACTTTTCTCTACTCATTCGGTTTAACTATTGCAACTCATAAATGATAAACCCGTAGTATTTGTGTTATATTATGGTCAACATTTCTTGACAAATATTCTTTTTTTTGAGTTCGTGATGAGAAGGGGGGAGGTTTGTTTCCAATTAAAATTCAAAGGATAATATTCTAATTTATAAGGTATAATATATAGGGGTGAAAATAACAAAAACAGTGTTCGGTTTTTTTTTTTGATAAAATAAAAACAAGCTGAATCAAAGTGTTACATTTACATTGTTTTTCACCCTTTTTGGAGTAAAAACGACTGATTACTTTTGATTTGCAAATGGCTTAATGGAACATCAATTGTTTGGCGGCACGGCACATGGTGTTTTAATATTATCACGCTACTCTTCTCCTATCCAAACTTAAAAGTGGAATATCTCGTTAAAGGGTTAACGGAAATAAAATATTTTAACACCGGAATGCATTTGAACTAATAGGTACACAATTTATTTATGGTATTTTTAACGTAGATTTTCATGTGAAAATCAAACGTAAGTAGTTGTTTCACTCTCAATAATAAAGGTAACAGTAATATCAACGAGCTTAATATTGTAAAGCTATTTATTATTTCCTAAATTATCGAAAAATAAATATTTTGAAATGTCAAGTACCACCCGTTTTAGTACCCACTTAAATAGATCACTCTATACAATATTATATATATTATACGGGAAGTAAGTTTAATAGTTTATTTTAAAAATCCGCAGGGATGCCATACGATTATATTGTAATATTATGATGGATTTATCGTTGGTAAATCATTATTATACGGAATGTCGTGAAATATAATATTATATGTATTATGTATTTCGGACGGTTAAAATTAATGAATATTTCATATAGTTTTTCGTTTGAAATATTATCGATACCGGCTACTCTGTAATACGCGTATACTGTACTTACGCCGCAGTTGTTTTCGGCGATTGATTCCGCGCGACGAGGACCGGGTTTAAAATATCATACCGACGGCGGGGTTGAAATGTATTCCGCGACGCGCACCCTTTTCCCAACAAAGAGAAAGTCATTTCGTTTTCCGTTTTCACGGTGTATGTATATATATATATATATTATTACGTTTATATACGATATCCATAAGTCATTGTGGACACGCGGATCCTGCAGTTTTCATTATAATTCTGTACATAATTTATATGTTTATATATATATATATATACTCGGTCCGGCGTAGCGTGCACGGACTCCGGGTCAAAAGACGAAATCAGAGAGTCATATTATTACTATCGTTATTGCTATTAAGGTGAACGGTATATACGTATATATCGGAATTTTGAATTAAAGCTCACTTAATCCTGAACAATGCCGCGGCCAAAAAGGGATTACCGACGCTAAAACGCCCGCGTGCTTTCTACACACCGGCCCCTTGTTTCCGTTTGCATATCGTCCGTTTCTATGTTTTCCCATTTTCTAAAAAAAAAAAAAAAAAAAAAAAAAAATGTTTTTTCCACATCAAACTATATTATATTACGTGTATACGGTCGAATGGCACCATAACGCGTGTGGGCCCAGTATACGTACAGGTTCTACGGTACGTAACAATAAACACCACGGTCGCGGTCGTCCGATTAACAAGATGAAAAAAACGTGAACATAAAATTAGAGCATTATTTCCCTGAGATTATACTACTTATACGTTGGTAGGATGTACAGTCGGAAAGTCGGATATAATATTAATATAAAATAATTTGGTCTGCATATACATTATGCAGCGAAAAATCTTTACAAACGAAAATCGATTCTGAGTGCTTAAACTTTAGATATTACAAATTACGACTATACCGAATATTTCACAGTCTTCGTCGTGTCATTCAGCCATGTCAAATTCATTTTTTAGGTCAATAGTTAACCAATTTTATTATCTCTTCATTTGGTTTTCTAAAGAGGTAGGCATATTTTATACAATATAACAATGGGAAATGCAGGTGTTGAACCGAAAGTGAACATCGTCTCGCGGTTTAAAGCAATTTCTATCTAAATTAACCAAAAGCAAAAGGTTTTTGTAAATTCGTATATTGGTGTATTTTTAAACAGTCGCGGAGACACATGACAACTTTTGAACGCTATTCAAAGTATAGCCGTCGTGAGTAACCAACCTATTCTACTTGTTTTTGAACTATATATGAATACTGCAGTAAAGAACACGAATAATGTCCTATAAACCGTGTTGAGTAGTAATTAGTTAAATCATTTAAAAAAATTATCAAGCTACATAAATAAATAAATCATTTTTCATCTTACCTAGGTAGGCAATCAACAAAATTGGTAATGTGATGAATTTTCATAGTTGCACAATAATTGTGTTATTTAACTTAATCCATCTGGGTAATAAATGTTATAGGTACCGATGTCTTTTTTTCGAAAAATTAAATACAACCGAATTAAAAATATAAAGTAATAATAATTGTCCGTGTTGTTTATTCGTGTAATTTCTAATTCTATACTACCCGATACGCGTTCTACGATCACAATACGAGTATAACGTTGTGTAGATCATAGCGCATAGTTCATAATGAATTTATGATATGCTAATATTACACACACACACAACAATGATATTTTGATTGATCTTTGTTTGCTAAATTCTAAATAGAGTTAACATAAATGCACCGGTTTTGAAAAATAGTATCGGTTTATATAAATTACATAAATATTACTGTATATTTTATAAATTAATCACTGTTTCTTTCAGTCATGTCTCCGGATATTGAAGGGGGGCTGTGCTCAGATTATATCAATATTGTAGACCAATTGTATATTTATACTAATAAAAAACTGTTTTTAAAATTAAAATAAACATTCCTTTTTTTTTTTTTTTCCAATTAAAAACATTATATGTTTTATCTATACTTAGATAAAACTAAATTATTTATCATTTTTATCTTGATAAATGTTTAGTTATCATTGCACAACAGTACCTATAAACAATTAATAATACAAAAATGTATAACGTGGTTAGGTCCCCTTAAAGAATATACCTACGGAAGCGCACAGTTTTCAGTTTATCAACTTTATTTCGTTTCAAATTTTTAAAAGTTATATTACGCTGTATCGTACTAGCTCTTTGTTTATAAATTATTTTAATTCACGGGTTTTTTGTTTTTTTGTTATACATCGCACGCGCATAAGTGTTTGCTTCTCCCTCTATACGCGCATTCTACGAGTCGAGTACCTACCTTTTTTTCGCCCTTCTGTATTGCCTACCCGTTATAGTTTTCCGCACTAGTTCGGGTTTCCATCACTTTTCTTTACGATAAACAACGATATTTAGTATGGTCTCCTCACAATGCTCACAGCATCGTATACGCGTATGTTATATATATATATATATATGTATACACGGATCATTTTACGTTTATTTTAAACGACAATTGTTTTCAAAACAGGAGGGAAAAAAACCACTGGAAGCTTATAACGGTTTGACGTGTTTCTGCGAACAGACACAATATAACGGGACCGGAGAACGATTTAATATAAAGTTCCGTAATAATAGCTACGTAGGTAGGTATATCGTATACACTTCTGCAGATATTACGGGGTCGTAAATATTATAAGACCAGATAGAGCACTCCGCAAGCATTGTCGAAAATTGTATCCACACAACACACAAGTTACACTCTGAGTTCAATGTAGAGAGAAAAAAATCTCTTCGTTTCCAACGATATTTTCCTAAAGGTTTCATACTTTTAGATACTGATTATTCTTATTTATTAAGTTGTATTTTAGTTTCGCAGTGAAGCAAAGAATATAAATACAATTGGTTTTACTGTGTTAATTTTATTTTTGTTTTTTAATTGTGTGTATTTGGTGCATTGAGGAAGTCATTTAGATATGTATTTGTCATAATTGAAAAAATTGGCAATTGCTATTATGAGTTTTCTTGGTTATTACAATATCAGTTTTTTAAAATTATTTTTGCTAACTATAACCAAAGTTTATGCTAGAAATCTTGGTTCGACCATGAACACCTGAAGTAGTTTTTTGGTAGAAAAACCGTGCTTAGCTCGGTATAAAAATGAAACGGTAATGGGACAGTTTTGATAAGTTTTAAAAAAAAAAAAGTCAATTATAATCAGATCAAAAAGCCTTTTAAACGGATAAAATTTTCCTAGGATCAGAATTCTCCGTTATCGGTCCATTTCTAAATCAAACTTAGTACAGTTTTTGTTAACAAATTTCGTTTTTTCTACTCCAGGGTAATAATACTATATACTTGTTTTCGTTTCGCGTATTCGTATCGATTTTGTTAGGCCGAGGGGCATTGGAAACGAATACCGGTCGAAAAGTTTTATGCTAATTTCGTAAATAAAACACGTGGTTTAAGTATACTGCTGTTGACCTCTGCGAACAAACGGATTTCGTTTACATAAAATATTTACGGTAAGAATGACGGGGTACCTCGGAATGTTCTACGACGACTAGTAGCCACTAAAATAATATAATAGCCACTGCCCGTTTTATCGGTTCTTACGAGATTGCAAATTCGGCCGAAAGTATAATAAAATTATACAAGGTAAACATCGCAGTGTGTATAAATATAATAACAATAATAATAATATATATATATATGTGTATGTGTGTGTGTGTCAAACCGCAATGTGTTAACTGCGTCGAATACCAAAGAGAAAGCGGATTTCCGACCCTCTGCAAACGTTATTGTTCTTGTGGTGACAGACATATAGTTATACTTTCTGACAAATATTTAACTAAACCAGAATCACATCCAACTGTGTGCATAAAACACGAATAATTAAAAATATCCACCCTCGAATCATTGTGACAATATTGTTTTTATTCGTGAAATGTACATATTTATGCTTAATTGTCAATTCGTTCCAAAATAAAATCACTGCAACTAATAAAATCACACCTATATAATAATGGTAATACTCTTGGACTTCCTACCCGTTTCCACAGTTTAATGAACCGTCTATTTTAAATTCTGACCTAGGAATATTTATTGATTTTTCAATAGAAATGTTTCTTGGATCGTTAACTTTAGAACAGCTGTTTGGTCGAAAATGCCGTCTAGTTAATACATCGTATTTCTACTAGAAAGCGCCTGTACATTTTTTTGAAGAGTTGAAAACTGTGTAACGGCTACATCATTATTAGCAACCAAAATGTCATCTAACATTCTAAAGTAATCTTTAATTCTTTTTAAAGAACTCATAGATCTGTTTATACTAACTCTATTATATTTACATTTATTGTAAGAAAAACTGAACACAAAACTAGTGTTTATTTTAATTTTATGAGTTTTTAGGTGAGCCTGATTGGATATGACTGACTTTTCTGAACGTTAAATTCGCAAATGCGAGCAGTTTTATTAGTATATTTTAATTTCTCAAATTATTATTCGATATCGATATATAGACTGTTCCACGAAGATATATTCCTTGAACATCTCCGGAGATAATACAGAAAATCAAATTTTGTTTTTTTTTTTTTTTTTGTTTTATATAACTCACAAAGAAGAGAACTACAAATATTTATAGTTGAATTAATTTTTTTTTTTATTAAAAAAATTATTTTATTTTATTATTTTCGGGAAATTTTAAGATAAAAATACTGTAAAGATTATTTTTTTTATTTTTTTAATAAAATTAATTTAAATATAGATATTTGTATTCCTTTTCCCTGTGAGTAATATAAAAAAAAAAAAAAATAGAATTTGGTTATGTTTATTATCTTCGGAGATATTCAAGAGGTATATCTTCGTAGAACATCATGTATGAACATTTATCTCATAATATCATATTTTTAAACGTAAAAATAATTTAAATATAATATTATCATTGTCAAAATGTTATCTGGAAGTGCTTTGCATGTTAACGTTTTTAGACAAATATTCTTTATCGAATCTATGCTGAAAAAGAGGGTTTCAGTATAAAAACCAAATGTGTGTTATGTGTTTATAATGTATGAAATATAGATAAAATTTTAAAAATATTGTAAATATAAAATAATTCTATAATGGCTGTAAAAAATCAAAATCAGTTTTTTTCAAAATGTGTCTAGATACGTAAGCAATCGCGATTATGATAAACAAATCATGCATTTTTATTATTGCTGTATATTTGACGATTCTCGTGGCATATTATTTACTTTTGTTAGTTATATAATTTTGATGTGCGATTACGCATCGACTTTGACGAACCTATCGATAAGAATAAAAGATACAATTGTATGGTCTCAAGATTCGGTCTATTGGTCGAATGTTTTTATTTTTTTCAATACGATTTAATTCGAATGTCACAACCATCTAGACGTTTGTTGTTTATTGCGGTCTCTCTATCTCTAGATATTTCCTTATACTTACAAACGAAACGAGGAAATTTTTATATTATATATATATACCAGTCGAATACGTTCAGACGGTATGCGAGACGGCCTTTAATCAGTATTGTCGATCGAAAGAAAAGGAGAAAAAAAATAATCACATGTTTTACTGACATCAAAAGTGTAGGTACGTCGAGTAATATCGTGACTGGGAATCGGCCCGCAGCGTCTGCACGTGCGTTTGACGTGGATATAATTCTATTGTCCACGGCCCGAAATTTCACAAGACCATATAGATTCCGATTTTCATCGGTCACCTCGGTCGAAAACTTCTGATCCGATTATGGCGGTGATGTGAAATTCAACAAAAAAAACTTGTTTGGCTCGTGTACGAACAAAAACACAAATATGCCGGTCAACCGTGCCATCTTGTCGTAAAATAATAATAATAACTCCCGGTATGGTGCACCTATACCTAAGACCACACATCGCGTAGTTTACGACGTCAAAATACTTTGTGAACGGGAAACTTTCGTGGAAAATTAGTGACCACCACAGCTGACTTTGCCGGCTCTTGCAATATTTTTCGGACTTATCAGCTTGATCGATACGTCCTATGGTTTATGGTGACAATTTTGAATCGACCGACGCTGTAGTTTCAGATATGTATATTTTGGAAACTTTACCGAAACAAGTGGGGTTGTGCACCACGGTTAATAGAGGTCATTTATCGATAAATGATGTAAAAACCATAATTAATGTAAACATTGGATACAACCGATACGGGGTGGGATTTATAGAGAAGAAAAATATCTTTTAGCGTTACATTTGGTTTTTCAATCTGTTAAAAAAAAAAAACAAAAACAAAAATCCTGGGTGATGTTCACTGTACAGTAATATCATTTTAAAGAGTGCAGTAATGGATATTATAACGAAGTGTCTGGGAAAAAACAAAAAAAGAGTATTTTTACCTCGGGGATTTTTTCTACAGTCACTATTTAAAAAATACCCACATGCGGTGCTAGTAGAGCTTCATCACATGAGTTAAAATTTCTAAAACTATGACATTTTGGAAAAAAATTTCTAGTGTTAGAGACTAAAAGTTGAATTCTTCGATATACTCATTAATAACGTTAACCCACTACATTTATACAAAAAATCATCTAGTTTTATTTGATGTGGCTATAGAGGTGTTCAAAGATATACACATTTTAAAACATACAATTAGAATAGAACATACAATTTTTAAATAGAAATGATATGGTTGGAGTTCGATAATTTAAACCTTAAATTACACAAACTTGACACTCACTTAAATTGAGTGAGTCAATTCATAAATGAAGTGTCAACCCAGTAAATTAATTTATTGGTCTGCAGTTTGTAAGGTTTTCAAAAGCTAATAGAACACCTAAAACATTATACAATTTTGATTGAAATTTACTCCCGTTTTTATAATTTAAATCTTCTAAAACAACCCTTACTTCATTTGGTTCACTTGGTTTAGAAAGTTTAGAAGTGTCCAAAAGGTAGTGGGAAAATAATAGCGCCGAAGCTATTACTTTCAGTGAAAATTCGACAAACAAATGTATTCAGAAAATCGATAACAACGTTTTGGGCAATACTTTTAGGTCGGGAATTTGCGATGTGATGTCCAGTAAATATTCGTCGTTCACTGGGTTTCCTTTTTGCATCAGCTGTTCCACGCGCGACAACTGTTTACTGTTTTTGTTTGAACACGGGCGACGCGCAAAAGTGGTCAGTGTAACACAACACAAACATTTTCAGTTGTATATATACATTCCCTCGAAAACCGTATTTTATTTTTACAAAATTAACTTCCTTTGGTCTGTTGACGTTTTGAATTAATGCGATTTGCATTCGATTCGGCACACAACAATGGACGTGGACTTTATATTTGTTACACGGGTATACTACTGCGCGTTTACAATTAGCATGAAAAGGCTTACAACTTCTTGCGGTTTTCTCCGTGGAGATATATTTTACCTCCCGAACGTGCAACCCCGACCGCCTGCATTTGGTGACAACAATAATCCCGTGATTTTTAACTATACCACGCAACAAAAACATATTCTTATCAGCTGTATACAATATTTTTCCGAAATAATTTCCAATGAAAACTACACGCTTTTATAATTTGAGTATAGTGAAAAAGTTATTTATTATATTTTTACTAAGATGAGTTTTGTTTGTTCATTCTTGAGAAGATCTTTTTCGGTTAGTTAAAATGCTCAGATTTGTTCACACGATATGACTTAAAACACCGTGCACGTGTGTATGATTACATTGAATAATTCTATTCTTATTTTTTCAACTTCACATTTACATTAGTGGTTTACCCAACTCCAGTATTAGCTTTTGTTTTTTCTTTGACCACTTGATGTAACCAGTGACGTATTTGACTTAGTTTTATGGGGAGGAGCGACACTAAAATTATTAAACACAAGCTTATAACCTATTCTACCCTATTTATTTTAATAAGTAGTGTTTTTATTTTTGTGTCTGATGACACTATTTTAGTAATATTAAATTGTCCCCATTATCCTATGACGTCTTTTTGTATGTATGTACGAGAATATAGAAAATACCAACAAAAATTAATTGATGAGAGAGATTGCCCCTATCGCTCCCACTCCCGAATACTCCACTGGATGAAACTTAAGTTAACCTCGTGTTTAAATTTTAAACATTTTTATTCAGCTAAAGCAACAAACTTGGTCTATATTACTAGATAAAAACTAAAAAGTTTCAAAAAAGTCAAATGTTTATAAATAGTTAAAAAATCGCTAGAATATTTTAAACATTCTACCACGTCTAAAAAAGGCTAATTTAATTATTATTCTGTGAAAAACACATTAAATACGCCTTAAACGTTCTCGTTCTACGTTTCTTTTCCCAGTTATTCCTAACTATTACAAAAACTGCAAGTTAAATCGAAAAATATTTTTGGTTGCTCTCACGTTATTTTTTTGATCGGAGTAAGATTTTTAAATAAAAAAGTGACTCTTAGACAAAAAAAAAAAAAAAAAAAACACACATTATAGTATTACCAATAAATATATTACTAGCTTCACTCAGAGTCGAAAAAAAATATAGGCTGATTTAATACAAAATCATATGAGTACCTAATGGAATGATTTACTATTATAGCTGTATAGTACAAGTGTATAAAATATTGTGAGTGAGTTGTGGCGGCGGCGATTCGAACGTTTCAATTAATAAATTAAATAATATAGATCGGTAGGTAATAAGTTATACACCTACCGGCATTTGTTTGGGTGGGAAATAAAATGTTTGTGACACGTCGTATTGTTATGGCACCGGACAACGTAATACCATTATTATTGTATATACACACACCTATAATATTATATTGTATGATATTATAATCGATTATAATAATATAGTGGAAAAGTGAAGAATAGAACGCGCGGATGTGGGGAAAAATACAATAGAACTCCATAACCGATATTGCCTATAAATCGACGAGTAATTAATTGCACGCTGCATACAATGAATGAACTAAAAATATAACACCTTACATATAACTTATTAAAAACTCTAATAACGTTTTCTCCTCGACGTGTTGTAATTATATAGAGTGTAAATACTATGGAATCCTCATAAATTTCACTCACGTGTTTTAAAATGTTTTAAAATCGTAATAAAAATAAAATCTAAAAAAAAATGAATTACAGTAAGTACCTACTAGGAATCGTGAACCTATAAAATAATCAAAAATACATACCTGCATAAATCGTTGAAAAAACGATACTAATGTTTAAAGTTCTGAAATGCGACGTCAATTTTCGTCAAAATTTGAACTTTAAACGCTTATTAAGAACCGACTAGATTGCGTATAACTTAAAATAACGTCAAAATGAACTTATGATTAACTTTGTGTTTAATATAAAATCTTGATGCCTGGCCAAACAAATTATATCCTATTAAAGCCCAATAAAAACTAAATAAATAAAAAAACAAATTTTAAATACCATGCTTATAAAACGGACTAAAAATTAAATAATCATAGATACATATTAATAAAAATATGTTCTTGCGTATGTATCACAACATTGAAATTGTAGTATAGTAAAGTATAGTAAAATGATAACATTCAAGCTTTGTACGTATTAAAAGAATCTTACATGCATTTACTCGTGGTAAAGGCTCCATGGGCGATCTTTCTTTCATTATTATTTTCTCATTTTATAATATTATTACAATGAAATAAAAGTATTATAGGTAATATTTTTGGTGACATTATTTTATCATCTATCTGTAAAAAACGTTTTGTTGGATTAGATTGATCAATTATTCATAAAATATTCGTTATATTTATAAACATGTTTCATATAATTCTTTTACGAACAATTTTAGGAGACCATAGCGCAGTACCATAATGCTCTACAATACCCCTGTTTTGTTCAACCTAGGTCGCATAATAATATCATAACTGCACATTTAAGTTTAATATTTTTTCACAGAGACACGGTACTGGTGGGGAGGGAATAAATCTCGTTTGTGCGACACTGTCTGGATAGTGCAGCCTTTGTTCTTTACAATATGTGTGGTTTTATTTCAAATGATTTCCATAATTTACGAAAGCAATTTAAGAATTAAATGCTCGAAAATGTATCGGTAAGGTTGTGGTATGTTGTCATAAGCCGTAAACAATGATATTAACCTAAGTAAGCGTAAAAACGTAAAAAAAAAAACGAACAAATATGCGCGTACGTTTACTCGACCGTAGTAATGGAGTATACAATTTAAGGACAAAGTATAGAGTATAAAGTATTCGGTCAATATTATTAGGGAGGAAAAACCGCGAACCGTTAAAACAAGTAAATTATTATAACCACCACGTATACGAAAATTAAAAACCAAAAAGATATTTATGCATTTATGACCCGGTGTGGTGGTAAAAATAATAACGTACATAGAGATAAAAAGCTATTCGGGCATACCGACCTCAATTAGATGGGTCGGTACTTTTTTTAAAAAATGTTTTTTCACACCACCATAATCTTCGTCAGTTCGCGTCAGCTATAATTTATGTTGCATACGTTTTCCGTCCGTTCCGCGCTCTCTTATCCCACCGCATATACCTACTTTTCGTATAAACCTACCAGTAAAGCCGTTAAAAGCATTAGGAAGAAAAAGAAAAAAGAAAAAAAAAAAGAGGGGAAAAAACTGTCATTTTTCCGTATAAGCTGTTGTCTGCTTCATATAGTGTTCGGCCGCGGGAACGACCGAACAATATTCTTCAACGTGCGAGTGCGTTTTTCAATTAACTCGACTTGTAAAACAAAACAAAAAATAAAACCCAAAAAAGTCGACGAGAGAAAATTCCAATTTCAAAGAAACCCGGATATAATACCGTTGGTAACAGCATCGCGCGCAATTTAAAAGAAAGGGTCCGTCGCATTAATAATTAATATTATACATTTATACGGTTCGCTTTACACACGCGTCCGACATAATTATTATACCTACTGATCTTTATTGTATCTCGCGGTAAAACAGTCTCTATATACAAACTTTTCGCGCATAATAAATCCGATGACGATCAGAGAATATTGTAAAAATTACCATATTTGGAGAGGAGGGAGTAGGAGCGAAAAAAAAAACCACTTTACTGGCCTTTACCTCGAGTTTATGCGGTCCGTTACGAACTTCTCGAGTATCATTGAAAATGGCGACTGCTGTTTTAATTCATAATAATATACTCGTAGCGTTTGTGTTATTTATAAGTCGAAATAAACCATATGTATACAAAACAATGGTGCGAAGTGACTCGAGCATAATATTTACATACGATCAACATAAATATGCACGAATGGAAACAGTACGCGTCATACTTTATGATATTAACGAGTATATAATTCGTTAGCAGCGTGAATTTAAGTGTTTTGGTACATTGGTTAAAGTGGGGAAAACTTCGAAAGGGGAATATATTTAGATATCGAAAATTGAGAGGCGTTTCACTAACTGAAACTAACTAAATTTTCAGGAAATCCATCATAGAGACAAGATTTCTAAACTGTTTTTTTCTCACACATCTAGCAAGACAAATAATGTAAAAAAAATTCTAATTACGTTACACCGAATAAATATTAAAGAATGTATTTCAAAAAAAAATTCGAGTTTTTAAAATTTAAAAAAAAAAAAAAAAAAAAAAAATGTGCCACTGGTAATAACTAAAGGCGACTGTCAAATTTGCACTATTTTGGTGAATGTAAATATTGCATTTAAGCATATTATATATTGCGTCTGAGTGTTATAGCTGGGTAGCTTTTTTCCTCGCTCCCTAATGTCATTATAATGTATAACGCTTATATACTTATTGTCAATATTATTACAGATTGTAAATATAATAATAAATGTTTAAAAAAGAAAAAAAATGTCATTAAATTGGTTAATTTTTTAAAAGCCAATTAAAGCTATTGGCTGGGCTTTAATTAACGTTTGAGAATTATCATTAGTATTAATTGAATATCTTATGTTATATTACAATGTCTGTTTACGGTGTTTCGTTGAATTAGTTGTCTGCTGAGGCATCCTCGAATTTACTGCTAATATCATTCGTCTGGCCAATGCTAATAGTTGATGTTAGTAAGCACACTCATCCGTTTTTGCAAATTTTCGGATTCGAATTTCGCCTTCGTTTTCGTTTTTCTCGAAATAATTCCAGCATTTCCCGACAATGATGTTTTCAATAATGGCTTCTGAAAAATTGTCTTATCACTCTTAGGCTTTTTGACTGTAACAACGTTCCGTCAGTCTTTGAGGTTTTTGTGCACTGTGAACATTTTTTTTCCGATAATAAAGTCAAGTGTGCAAGTGTGTTTTTTGTAATTTATATGATTGTGTTATTTATCATGTTATATTTAATTTTGGTGGTTTTTATAACTTTTTGCGTTTCTAGATTGTGTGTGTTACCAACCGAGTTTATTTATTTACTATCTGAAAATCCCCGTATCAATGCAATTAGCAAACCTATTATAATATATTAATGTAGAAATTAAATGAAATGCCAATTTACTCGTAAACTGTGTATCCAATAAATTTGTGTAAAACATCCAGACAAGTATTATTTCTTAATAATTATTATAAAATTCACACGCACGGGATTTTAATATAATTACGTGTGTTTTGTGTGTCGTGTATTGATAATTTTCATATTTCGGTGTAGATTATATATTTAAATTAAATTCGCCGGCTCCATGGAGGGTAAAATATTTATATAAATATATTATCCGTACGCGTATAATATATACATTATACGTATATGTACGTGAGAAACTTTCATGGCTTATCTTTTTATGTCGACCTCTATGTAGGTTTGCCCCACCACGAGGTCTAAAATTGTGGTTTTCGTGCACCAAATGTGCAAAAAAAAAAAAAAAAAATCATTATCAAAAACAATTCAATTAAGGACAGAAAAATAAACGGTAAACTGTATACGAAAGGCGGAAAATAAACATTATATTTGTTTGTAGGTACGATCCCTTGTTTTTTATGTTTTTTTGTTTTGTTTTTATTACGACTTAATTCAATATCTCGTTTACACAGTCGTCAATTTTTATTTTTATAGTTCCTTAAAGAACAATGTGAGACATTCGTAATATCCAACACGATCTCTGGACATTAACTGAGTATTTATGGAGATGTTTAATAACTTAAAAGCATGTAAAAAAAATAAATATATTTCGAATAATTTACCGATCATATACGGAATATTAATGTTTCATATAGACACGGTGTTGTAAATTAAATTCATTACAAAATTTAATAGAAAAAAATCTATGACTATTTGATTATCAAACTTAAAAATAGGAGAATTTTCCGAAAGTGAAATTAGCGTTATATGCACAAAAAAAAAAAAAGAAAGAAAGACAGCGACAGCAGTGTGAAAAGACTGTCATGATGTATCCAACGAAAATCTCATTCATGAGCCATTGAAATCATTGAAAGCATAGTCTAGGAGAGTTTAGATGTAAGGGGGAAGGAGGTTTGAAGTTATCCATATGTTATTATATAGCTATACTATCAAACGTTTTAACAAAACTATTTGTTAGCTGATCCTTGTAATATTACAAAATCGTTTGCATAATAATTAAAATATTCGACATGAATAATTTCAATAACTTTTAAATATAATGATGTTTCTAGGTCGACAAAGCAGTGATTGAGGAAAACTCGAAATCGTCCAAATCCACGAAGCCGAGACCACCCTCATCATTACCATCACCGCCACCGCCGATGCTGGCTCAACGACCATGAAAAATGTACTACCTGTCAGTTACACGACACCAGCAATGTTCCCGATCTTAAAACTAAGCAGCACTGACATTACGCACCAATAAATTAATAATTTTTTAAACCCGTCTCTTGATGTGGATACTGTAATTGAATTATTATAAGCGCACGAGATCCACTCCATTTAAATTGTTATAAACTTATAAATTTAGTACTAAAGAAAAAATAACAACAAATTTTGATGCGAACGCACGCGTCAAAAACAAAATGTTCTTAATTATTTCGCTATTATTTTTGAACCTATTTAAATCCCGTACGCAATATAAATTGAGAAAAAATGAGTAATTTTAGCCATCAGTGAAGGCCGATTAAACACTTTTTCGTTGTTCGTGTACGCAAATTGTAGAGGTGTGTAGTACATTTTTTTAAATTCCCTTAATGACGGAAAGTTTTAAAAGAAACGAGAGCAAATTTAACACATTTTTAGACGATTATTATCATGTATACTGCATCGTCCAAGATGATTCGTATTAAAATATCAAAATATTAACCAGAATAAGTTATAACCAGTGTTTATATTGGGTACGGTCTGCTTGATTGAAATTTCTTTCAGGGTAATGTATAGTCGGTAAAATATTATCAGGACTCAAGAAGAATAAAACACATATACAAGTATAAACTCAAATCAAATTAAAATTAAAAAAAAAAAAAAAATAGAAACCAAAACCAAATTTGTATTTTAGATTTGGAGTTTAGTAATGAATCTATTGGTTTTACTATAACGTGTGTTTTTTTTTATTTATTTTTTCATTTTTTTTGTGTTTTAGTCGATTAAAACAAGAAAAAACCCGTAAGATAAAAAATGAACAAATTTATAGCGTACGGTTTTTTTTCTACCAGAAATATTGCGCCAGTAAAATAACGACTAGAAACCTTTTTGTTGAATTTTAAATCAAGTCGGTGATTAAAAAAGTCCTTTTTTAATTTTCTTTATAGTTTTTTTCCGAAAATCAAGTAAAACCGAAAGTAAATGTAGAAAATAAAAATAAAAATTTTACCAAAATAATATTTGTTTATTGTTTTACATTCTTTTTTCGTTGTAATTCAGTTTAAAACATTCTTAGAGATTTGAAATGATTACACAAATTTTATATTTGGTTTTTTTAGACGTCGTAACATTTTCAAAACTTTTTGCTATTTCAAATCTATTTGTAGATATTTAATTTTGCGAGTTAATTTTTTTAATTTTTATTTCGTAGGTGCTCTGTGGATAAAGTTATTAAACTTAACAGAAAATATTGAAAATTAAACAAGAAGTTCTTTATAAATTGTATTACATGATCAAAAATAAAAAGATGACTCTTATGAATTTTTTTATAAGTTTATTTTCAAATTTTGAACAAAATCGTAAAAATTTTAGTCTTTCAAAATATTTAAAACCAACCTTTGTTCCAAATCGTTAGCAATGGTTTATCGTTACTTACAAATATAAATTAAATAATTTCATATGTCCTACTTTCACAACTTCCCACCTACAACAGTTGTACTCACATCCCCAGATTCACTTATTTTTTCCCCTTTTTAATAATAATATTTATGTATTTATATAAATATGAAGTCCGAAGGCGATTAAGTATATTAAAACACTCCATATGTACCTATGTAAAATGTATATGACTTAATAAAGCTCAAATCTATGATATTGTTTATTGTTATGACAATAATACGTATTTTTACCACAAATAAGTGATTATCTTTAGTATCAAATGTCGAGTCGTTTTTTTTCGGTTGAAATTGATTGCACGTCACTATAATATAGCAACATATGACCACGCGTATTCGTGTTTGTAAACTATCCTGTTTGTAAGTATTACGTGTATAATATCCGTATCACCGGTTCGTCACTTAAATTTGTCCTCGTAAAAAGTAATTATATCAATAAAAATATGTTGCTTATCACCTCTCCAGGGGAGTATATTTTGATGCTACGAGTTTAGCAAACTATAAATTTGGAATAAAATTCACAATTATAATTATTAGGTTTATTCGGCCTTCATATCTTATCTCTAAACGAATCATCCAGCTTTTTCCAGGCACGTAGCCAACATTTTTTTTTTATGGATGGGTTCAAACATACAATTTATTAATTTATCGCCAACTATCAATAACTGCACCAATAGTCTATTTTTTTGGGGAGAAACTTAAATTTCGGCGGGGTCCAGACACCACGGACCGCTCTCTCTGACTACGCACTTGAATTCCAACTATCCTTTAGTTCTATCCATTATCAAACTCGTTAAATTTTGTCCACCTCTTAAATTGTCCGTGTCTTTTTTTTTATCCTACGTCTTTCCGCCTCATCTTCTTCAGCCTTCCCAAAAACCATTTAACTATTAGGTTCTGTCCTAGCATTTCTCGTAGCAGTATCTTTTGGTTTTCTATGCATGGTTAGAAACCTGTAGTTTTTTCGATGATCTCTAAAATCTGATATTCACTGACTGATTATCTGATAGATTGTCAAAATAAATCTAAGGTACATTTAATTAAGAAAGACCTTTGAAATTAGTTAAATATTATGTTTAAAATGATAATCACAATAAAAATAAAAAAATTAATAAAAATTTTAACTTGAAAGGGAAAATATGGAGGCTCGATGGCTATATGTAATAATGTTTGCACCTGCACTGTCAGATAAACTGATAGATTGTAACTATAAATAGAATTATACCATTTTGAGGTTGAACATAAAATTAAATTTGGCAAGTTTAATTTATAAATTAATTTTGTACGTTAATCAATAATTTGTTTTAAATAAAACCTACTAAATCAATAATTTAGTAGGAAAAATACAGTTTTTTTTAACAATTTACACTTCGCACCCATATCATTAGATCTAAATATTAATTTTTTTTGTTTGTGAACTTGCCTACTCACTTCTTCTTTATACAGTACATAGCCCCTTTATCAATTTTTCCCTTCCCTTTGTTTCTGGTTGGATATTTTTTCTCCAAAATCCAAATGGTATTTTTACGGCAATATCATATAATAAAACTCAACTAGAATACTACATCAGCGGTTGGTAATGATCAGTGCGTGTAAAACTCGGCGGGCTCAATTCAAATACTGCCTTCGTTGTAAATACGCGTTCAAATTATTTAATTTACCAGAATAATAATATAATATTATTATAGATTACGTATACGTACGCAAGGATGTCCCGTACGAAGATTTACTGTATAATATTTAAACGGGGGTAGGAGAGTATAATATAACGTGTAAACATTGTTACCCTATACCTATAATATTCTCACATTAAAATATAATATATAGTATAAACCCTCGCGGGACACCCTCTAAATATATACGTTAAACGATTATGTGAAGTCGTCTGAAAATCTTTAACCGTATGTTATTATCATAATTACAATTTAGGTACCTAGGTATTTTTATACCGTCGTATCACCCGAATTTGCAATATGTGTTCCGCAGACGAGTCGTAGTCATTTGATATGGTATATCATCAATTAAATATTCAACAGCCTATTCCGCGTCCAAAATTCTGGGGCAAAAAATTAAAATTGCATTTATACAGGAATGTTATTATTATTTTACGTTGTCGTCGAAAGTGCAATAAACTTAGGTACCTACGTATACGTATAACACAGCTCCATGCAGTATCGCCGCCGACGCGTAAACATCAAATTAAATCCTTAACCGTTATTTATTATAATATAATTTATAGCCGGGAACGTTGCGCGTTAAAATTTATAATGAAATAACATTTAAAATGCGAACTTGGTAAAGAACCTCATCCGGTGTTATACGGCAAAATATATTTCCTGCACCTAAACGATTTGGAACTCATTTTATGTTTTTGGATACTCTGTGAGAAAATAATATGATAGTACTGTTTGACGGATATCCAGCCGTATAGTGAAATAATAATTATTGACCTATTTTCTAACGATATTTGTCCGGTTTTCCTATTTGATGATCTGTGACAACTTTGCGAAACAGCGAATCGCCGTCACTTTATCGCGAGACCAGTTCATCGTGAGTAGTGTTAAGATTATCTAGATAAAACTAACTAAACGATAAATTGGATAAATATAATTTATCTTGTATCTTTCATCTAGATAAAACTAATTTATAATTATTATTTGTTTTCTGTAATGTAAAGTTTATGATACACTACCCATAGATACTGAAATGTACCGCGCCACTGGACCATGTCCACGGACAAGCCCATGGACGCACATGTTAGTACCTAGACTATTTTGAATATCTTGTTATAATCTTTTATTTTTTCCTTAAAATAATTCATTACATATTATTTTTATATTTTATCCAGATAAAAATATTGGTTATCTATCCAAACACTGAATTCAACAATTTTCAGACGAATTCAATTATAAATTCGATTGAAAAATTATTTCTCGTTAGTTAGAAGCTATTTTTGATTTTCTTAATATAATGGAAGAAAACCGAGAAAAAAGGTCCGAAAACCGATAGTATTCACGATATAACAGAAATTGTACATTTGATTTTTATTTTTTTATTGTGACTAGGTGAAAAATAATCTTAGAGACCTCCATTGTTCACCAGACACTTATGCTAGCGTTGTATAGATAAGTTTTAATTTTCAGAAAATCTAAGGTTTCTCGACTTTTTCTTTTTGGTTTTATGGTTTGGATAACATTTTTTAACTAATGATATATATATATATTCAAGAATTTTTACAAAATTGCATGAATTATTTTTGTTCTAAAAGTTTGAAATTTAGATTTTGACGAAATCTTAAACAACGTTTGTTAAAAATAAAACATAAAAATGACATTAAAAATAACGTTTATTAGACACGTTGTACAATACCTATACTATATTATTTATACGTCTAGCTGGTTTTGATGGGCTAATTTTCAAAGTTTAATAAGTACGTGGAATGGCTTTATATAAAGCTTTATACATTAACGAAATTAATTAATTGACAAAATGAGAACAATAATACACAAAATCCGTTCATATAACCGTAATTTAATAAAACGACTATATTTTCGAGCAAAGTTTGGTATTTAGTTTATAAGTCATCTTACAATAAAAGCACATACTTTTATCTAAGAGGTGAATTGAATTTTATAACACACCTTAATAGGGAACTTTATTTTGAAAATAGATTTAAAATTTGTACCCTCGATTTTCATAAAAAAATCTCCCATTTCGATCAAAGTGTTTTTGGCTAAAATATTTTAGGTTATCATTTGAGTGAAACACACTGTATAATATAGTAAATAAAACTAAAGATTATAGGTTAGGTTAGGTTAGTAGAGCGTGTTGATCATCAGCAATATTTCATAAATAAATAGGTCATGTTTGCCCTATAAGATTCTAATCACAATCAATTTAAAATATATTTTTTACGATATAGAACATCACGCGAAAACATCACTTAAATGTAAAACTTTCAATACGTTCGTGTGTAAAGATAATTTAATATCGTTACATAAAGTTCGTGTATGTACTCGAAATCCTTATATTCTTTTTATTACATTATACGCTTCTATCTCTCGACTATAGTACGCTATTATGAATAGACGGATTTAAAATATGAGACGACACGAAATTACTTTTACTGGAAGCTTTTAAAAATATTTCCATTGAATTTTCAGTTACACAGTTAAATTGAAAATACTGTGCGGTATATAAATTTGACACTTTATTTTCCATTGTTATACGTCAATAAATTCCATCGCCATCGCCATCGTCTAAAAAAACGTATTGGTAATTTGTAGGTTTCATCCAACTGCTTAAAAACTGCATAGTTCGCAATACTCACAAAATAATAAAAAACATCCCGAGATAATAGGTACGGATGCAGCCACTGTTAAAGGTAATTTAATGTACATCTGTAAACTAAGATAAACCGTTGCTTACGAAAATACGATTCTGAACGGAGTTCAATTGATAGCGATGCATTGTCAACAATATATATGCCATGTTATAGTAAAATAATTAAGTAGGCTTTATGTATTTTTTTTAATAATATTTGTTTAATGTTGTACCGATTTTTCCAGTTTCCCTACGTTTTTCCCGGTTTTTCCATGGTTTTTGTCAGTTTTTCACATTTGCTGGGACAAGTCTTGAGAAAATTTAAAAATAACTTCTCTACAGTACCCCTCACATCGATTTCCTTTCAGAAAAATGTCTACACGTAAAAATCAGAGCACGTCTTCTGGTAGAAAAGTTGTCCACAGGAAAAAAGAATAATAAAAAATAAACATCTTTGTAAAACAAGTTTTTTTGCACCACTCAGAATTTTATATTAAAATTTTAAACATACGGACGTACTTCGCACAATGAATGGTCCATTGTTTTAGGAGAGAATTTGGAAAGGTGGGAAATAGAGGGAAATTTAGTTTACATCTGAAAGCAACGATAAACCATTGCTAATGAATAACGATTCAGAGCAAAGTTTCTTTTATACATGTATGTACATTTACCATTGTTCCTACGTTGTTTCCAGTTTTCTCAAATATTATGAAAACCGCTTGGAAAATCAAAAAGTATCACTCAGATAAAATTTCCTTGCATAAAATTACACTCAAAAATCGGAGCAAGATTTTTGGTAAAAAAGTTGTTCACAGATAAAAAAAAATAAAAAAATAAATAAACATCACTGTAAAACCAGTATACTATTCATCGTTACGCTCCGATTTTAAAAGTGTTAACATATTATTTACATCATACCACAAAGAGATATACATTCACGGGGTGTATTAAAACTAATCATACCTCGTATAGGAAATAATAATACATGATCATTTCGTACTAACTTTATAGGTATAAAATCGAATTCAAATTTAAAATCTTCATGTCAATTCATACAAATAAAGTGTTAAATAAATCAGTAAAATTAATAATGAAAATATATGCGAGATATCGTTACGGGATGGACTATGGACTTATTTAAATACCGCGATTTTCACCAAACAACGATCGTACAAATTTTAAAAATGGTTGTACAAATTCATATAATTAAAGTTGATAAATAATGGTATACATAAAATAATACAGATTTTCTATCGCAATGTGAGTTATCGTTATCCAAGTCCTACCTACTATGTTTTGGTGGGAACTCAAAAACCAAAAGCATATAGTAAAATATTGCATATGTGGGTCTGTTACGTTAAATAATGGACATTATTTTGAATAACAATTATTTTGTGCGTAGTGTAAATACGAACAGAACGGTCGCAATGGTATACAATTTGACACATCCAAGCAGTTTTAACGATCTGAAACAAAATCCATTGTGAGCATGTGAAAAATTGTGTTTATTACTTGATGACATGTAAGAGACGTGCTTGAAACATTAACGACAACAATTGAGAAAAGGAAACTAAACTCGAAAATGCAATTGACGAACGCTATAAACCTTAAATTAACGAGTGCGCGGAGTATTAAAATAATTTAATACTCGCGAACAAGAGCCGACGTAACTTTTAGTGAATATATTATATTGTCATGGAAATCAAGTACCGTCTGTAATTTTGGTGAAATTAAAGACTGACTTGTTAAACTATAATATAACTGGCGTATAAAAATTAAACTGCACAACACATCTCTTAACGAAACTCACTATTGACTTAGGTCAATGTGATTTATTAAAATAAAAATAATGATCACCGATTTATACTGAAAATAAACAATCATTAATGAACAAAGTTCTGAAGTGTTTTAGACATGTTATGTTTAACTCGTCATAATATTTCATAATACATTAAATATATAATATTTGTTATAAATGATGAAATGTGAATACAATTGCAATTATAATACAATTCCATCATGTGCGCCACATCTTAATTCACAATATTAATTACGCGTTTCGCCTACATAGAGGCGTACCACTTTAAGCTATTGTAGCAGTTACGTAGGAGTCGTTGCTGTGGGAGTTCGTAATCTTGACTATCAATGTAAAGATCAAATGTATCATCAATATTTGATGATTTTTATATTAATAATAAAATTATTTTTTTTTTTTTTAAGTGAACATATTTCTACTAGAAATCTTACTCCGATTATCAAATATAGAACGTAGGTTGTATTTAGGTTGTCTCTAAATGATACTTTAAAGAGATTGTTTTTTGAAATTCTCATTAATATTTAAGATAATAAAGAAAACCTGGTTCTTTTGGTTAAAAAAGATTGAATGATTAAAAATAAGATTGTCATTGGCAACTGTTTTTATTTATTTATTGTTATTATTAAGTTTTTATTATTTTAAAATAATCATTTTTGTCATAGAAACACACATCGTTATAATCGTTTTACCATAATATGACATATATTGTTAACAAAGCAACATTATCTACTCAACTTTACTCAGAATCGTTTTTTCGTTAGCGATGGTAAACCATCGTTGCTTACAAATATGCATTAAATTTTCGTCTGTTTCCTACCTTCCCGAAATCCCACATACAAAAGTGGCTGCACCCACATACGAAGTATGTCAGTCCTTTTAGATTCTGAAAGGATTGAAGAAGCGTATAGTTTTACAAAAATATTTATTTTTTATATGTGTATAACTTTTCTACTAGAAGTTTTGCTCGGATTTCTATGTGTAGCACCTTTATCTGAAAGGAAAACGACGTAGGGAGGTACTTTAAAAAGATCATTTTTTGATTTTCTCAAGATTTTTTTTATTGAATTTGAAAAACCGAAAAATAAAATGGAGGAAAAACGGGAAAATGTACGAAATATATTTGTATAATATTACGAATTTTTTTTCTGTGGACTTTTCTAACTTTTCTAACAGCAAATTTACTTGAACTTTTAATGAAAACAATGTTTCTAAAAGGAAATTTCACTAGGGAGGTATTTTAGAGAGATTTTTTTTTTGATTTTCCTAAGTGTTTCCCAGCAAATGTAAAAAACCAAGATAAAACATGGAAAAACCGGGAAAAAACGTAGGAAAACTGAGAAAATTGGTACAACATTAAACAAATTTTAAAAAAGAAAATATCTAAAGCCTATTTAATTATTTAACAGCAAAATTATATATATATATATTGTATTATATATTATATTGTAGTATATATTGTATTATATATATTGTTGACAAAGCGTAATATCAACTGAACTCTGTTAGAATCATTTTTTCGTAATCAATGGTTTATCGTTCCGCTTTTATCTTACCTTCTCAACTTCCATCTACACAATTAAACCATAGGTGCATTGATCCAACGAAACAAGACAAAAAAAAACCACATTCTTTGCTGCCCTTAGAACCTGAAAGAAATGTAAAAAATTTAAGCAAACCAAATTAAAAGAAACAAACTGAACACGATACAATTATATTATGTATCAATATGATACAAACGCTAACAAAAAGTTGATAAACTCGGAGCTAACAAAAATAAAACAAATTTATAAAGACGTGGCGATTTTCAAAGCAAATTAATTAAATTTAAATTGGATGCAGAAATCGAGGTCAATGTAATTCTATAGCAAGTGTAAAAGAAGGTCGAATAAACACCTAATAGGACGTGTAAAAGTGGAAATGTATTGGCAGATTTAGATCCAAAAAAGGAGTTTTATGAAATTCTTTTGTTTAAATTAAACACTAGGGTACTACTTTTCACTACGTTTTTCGTGTAAATTAAAATTCGGAATAAATACTTGCAACTTTGGGAATGTGATGATATAAATTTAGATTATAAATAGATTCAGCTTTATAAGTATCGACTTAAACAATAATGAAGCGTGATGTTTTAATAGAAATAAATTTTGAAAATGACACGTGACAAATATGTAAAGAATATCTTATATATTTGGTGAGAAATATGAGATTAATGAATCACTTGATTAACGGCGAGGTAAGTATATTATATTATATCTAAAGTAGTATATTAATAATAATAAACTTCAGATTCTTTCGAAAAGCAAAACGTTAAGATCAGTACGAACTTCCCGTTCATCTCCAAACCATTTCAAGAACTTTGGTCTAGTTCAAAGATGTTGTACAAATGATATTTTTAAAATTTAACGTTTAAAGTTCTAAATAGTATCAAGTATGCAGGTATACAGGTTAATTTTGTTCTTACTGTAATAACCTAATTTTTTTTTTCAAATACACATCTCAATAAAGTGACATTTAATTTAATAATTATTAAAAGCATAAAGTATGTAGTTATTTTTAATAAATTTCACCTGAATGCGATTTTCCAACAAAATTAAATTAACGAAATTAGTTATACTTATACAGACATTCAGCACATATCTATGCATGAGTAATAATATCACATATTCGATAAGATGTGAATTTATTTAAATCAATACTTCTGGTATAAGTGAGTTTTTTTCTCAAAAAGATAATATTTAAACAATTTAATTCGTATTCGAGTTAAATATTTAATTAATATTCATTACTATGAGCACGCATAGTAACTTGATATAGATTATTCTTATATATTTTAAAAGTGATTTTTTGTTGTCACGCGGAATAAAAAGGGTGGAAAGTGCAGTTGCCAATTGAAAAGAGTTTTAGATTTGTTAGACAGACAAAACTCGACCGTATGCGTTACAATAATAAGATATCAAGTGGGCATCAGTTGATGTCGAATTTGAGTACGCGAATTTATACCGCGGTATGTGAAAACATTCGCATAAAGCATATTATTATATTAACTAGTTCGTTCCTTCTACAGAAGCTGCCATGTCAAACCTGAGCTTTTTTAGGAAGATTTTACTCAATTGTTCAGAGTGGTACTCATTGTATAAATTATAAATGAGAGAGAGGATCAGTGAAACATACTTAGCACGTGGTGCAGCTACTTTTGTGGGTGGAAGTTGAGAAAGTAGGATAGGGATGAAAATTGAAAGTATATTTGTAAGCAACGATAAACCGTTGCTAACAAAAAAACGATTCTGAGCGAAGTTCAGTTGATAGTGTTGGTTTTTCAAAAATATATGTGCTATACTATGGTAAATGATTACAATAATTTATTTTCATGACAACAATGATTGTTTTAAAATAATAAAAACTTAACAATAACAATAAATAAAAAAAGCAGTTGCCAATGAAAGCCTTGTTTTTAATCTTTCCATTTTTTTTAAACCTAAAGACCGAGGTTTTCCTTATTATCTCGAATATTAATTAGAATTTCAAAAAAATTAACTTTTTAAAGTACCACTCAAAGAACATTTTATTTCAGAAAAGGTGCTATACATGATAATAAAAGTATGCTTTCTGGTAGAAAAAATGTTCACATAAAAAAATAAAATAATTATATAATTTATATAATTTCTCACTCTGAAATTTTAATGTTCGAACTTTTTATTTTCAATAAATTCGTTATTTTTATAATTTTTTAAATCTATATTAGTTATTATTCCGATTACCTATAATTACGCAGCAGGTTGAAATCGCATTGTCTAATTGAGTATTATTATTATTATATGTAATTGACTGTACACTCTTTTTCATTGAATATTTAAAAAATGATTAAAAATCACAAATTTAAATAAAACGAAAAGTTAAAACGTCAAAATATTTAGAAGAATACTATTCTTCAAACTTCAAATTTTTCAAAATAATAAAATAAAAAAAATAATTGTTTAAATATTTTTACCAAAACAAAAATTGAATTCAAATATAAATTTGTGTAGTGTTTCTCCTAGTGAGTAATATAAAAAATAAAAGCAGAAGTTGATTATTATTATTTCAGAAGGTATTTAAATGGGTCATGTTTATGGGATACTGTATATGTCTGTATATTATTGTAATGCAATTTTTCTATTCGGAAAGACACATATATTTTGTTTTTAATTTATAATATTTCAACTGTGTATTTTAATTGGTTTCTTCTTTTTATTCCCGTGCGTTATTGTTATTCAATAGAAAGAGAAAGAGACATAAACAACTTTATTTTAATAAAAAAAAAACCCATCAATCTGGTTAGGATCCATAGGTTTCCAGGGTGCTGATATTACTAGAGTACATAGTATACACTTGTTTTCAATAGTAAAAACCATAATAATACAGATAATCCTGAATAGATATGCAAAGAAGAAAAATAATAATAATAATGAAAATTTAAAAACAACAGGTTTGTTGTTTTTAAAATGGTCAATCAATCGTAAACATCAAAAATCTAGCAAATTCCCCAAAAAATATTGATAATAGTTGTATAGTCATAATGCGCTGGTGCTAATTAGATGGACAACATATTATATTCAATATAACCAGGAGAGTAGTGGCCGGTCATGAATTTTCCAGATGGCCTAGAACGTATTAAGGCCTTGTGAGCTGATATTACTATATAATATTTAACTTATTTGAATTGTTTAAAAACTTTACATAAAGTTATGCTAAGATACGTTATATTCTTATTGTTCTTATCGGTACTTATTCATTTTCTTTTAAAGTACTACATTAAAATTTGTATTGATAAAAACACCTTTCTAAATTTTGTTTGAGTCAAAACTCCCCCTCCTCCTCTAATATTTGTTCATATTTCCAGTAAATACGTATTTAACTTCCCTAAATTTAAAATCTCGGCTTTGCCATTGGTTCGAATTAAAACGCGAACAAAATTCGTTCGATAAATACGTATGTTATTGGGAAGCCTGGAAATGTTTATCACCGGGTGCTTGAATTTGGATCTCATTCCACCCCTGAATATAACAATACAAACAAATATTTTTCAAGTGCACATTTATTGTATGAATCTTTCTCGGCTTTGGAAAATATGCCCAGTCGAGGTTTAGAATAAGTCCCACGCCAAATATTTATACAAACATATTGTTTATGCAAAAAATACTTTGTGATTTTTATTTATTTTTTTTTGTTTATCCAATCGAATTCAATGTACTGAAATAAGGGCCGCACTTACATAAAATATACATTTTTTTTTATCACTTTTATTGTATAGAAAAAAATATACTATATCTATTAACACATGTTTTGTTGGTGGTTTTATTTCAATCAAATATACGTCAACGAAAGTGTACCTTACCGTCAAGGAACCGAGATGAAAAAAAAAACGTAAGTAAAACGTTATAATATTTTCTAACGACTATACGGAATTTTTTGAATAAATTTAATACATAAACATTAATGGTGATAATTATATATACGTATATATATATATATATATTATATATATGTTCTTAATAGGTATACATAATTAATGTTTTTTTTTCTCTCCGAGGCACAATTCAATAGTAGCTATCTAAGAATTTTAAAATTCCAAATCGTTTTTCCTGATAAGGTCTTAATATTTGAAATATAAAAAAACATATGTAAGTATATTTGTGTATTATTCTTCTCTTTTCGAAATTGTGTTCATGCAAACGTGATAACTGTTTACGGTATGACGGGCCAATGGCTGAGCTTTAAAATAATTTATTTAATAAAACGAATTTGAAATTTTGCAAAACACATCGATATACAAAAGCAAATAAAATACATTTAAATCCAGAACGCATTTAAACGCTTCCTGGTTTTCAGACCCGTTTTATACTTTAGACTCGTAATCGAATATTTGCACAAAAAATAAATGGTTTTTATAATTCTGAACGTCGCCGAACGTTCGAATATTCGGAATCGTTCATCGGAAATAAAAAAAAAAAAAAAAACCCCGAAAGAAAAAGAATGAGAATTATTGTATATTCGATTCCGCTACACGATTGAATGGGAATCGCGGGACAATGTTGAAACGGAATGTTATAATAATATTACGTGTAAATCGAGAAATCTCGGGCTATCGATATTTTAAATACGCATTTCCGGGCTTTAAAAAACAACTTACTTTTTTTTTTTCAATCACGTAATAAATGGTAAACTTTTTTTTTTAAATTTATACGGAATTTTATACTTATCGATATTTAATCGTAAGATTATATGTTTACCCCGGGTATTTACATAAAACGTTTCTCTAATTTATCACAACTACCTGTAAAAAGTTATTTGTATTTAATAATTATTTAGAATTTTTATTTTATAACGATATTTAGTTCGATTAGGTTCAATAATCTATAGCGGCTTACTCTTCCGTTATCACTTATTGGCAGCTGTATTCGGAATAAAATAGCGCCTGCGTCGTTCTTCCTATCGGTCTCAACAATCATATTTGATAAGAATTGTTAACGCATGCGACGCCGTACAACCGAAACGGGGCGATTAGTGTCTACGTCGTGCTATTCTCATCAGTAATAACCGTATCATTCGGTTCCGAACAATTTAAAAGTCCCGTTAAAAAAACAAATGGAATTTTTATCAAACGTTTGTATTGCATTAGAATACCAGTACTCTAAAACCGAGAATTCTCAACCTAGCTATTATTAAATAAAAGTTACTCTAACGAGGCGTTCAACAATGCAAATTAATATCTATTATACTCTGCGTAATACTTAAAATGTAGAATGTACACGATTCAAAGTTACTTTACAAAAACATCTGTACGCATATTTTTATTCGTAAGGATCCGACGGTTACACTCGATAAAAATTGTTATCACATATGTAATAATATGACGTCGTAGGTACTAACCGCCGCTATTACGCGTATCCTATACCCGATTCCGTAACGGTTTTGTTTTCGTTGAACTATCGCACGACGCAGTGTGTGGACGCTCCACGTAAATTTATCTCTTATTCCGATCAGACTTATACTGGCAAACCCGCGCAGTATTCTAACGATTACGTTTTGAGCGTTTCGCTCGATACAAGAGCTGTGTGGGGGGTGATGGCACGTGGCTGGGCCGGCCGATTAAAAATCACAATCCGAATCCTCGGCTCTTTATTGTGGCTGATCGGAAAGTGAGGGAACACGGGTAACGGACGTTTTAATAATAATATTATTATTATCATTGTTATTATACAGAACATCGCGACCGCGGGCCGGTCCGTATGCCCCGGCGCGGTTGCGACGGTCGCGAAATACGTAAACACGCTCTTCGAAAGAAACCCAAAGTAAATATAGCAAAATAAATATCAATGACCGTATATTTTTATCACCGCCCGTCGAAACGGACTGTCCGAGCACGAGCGCGCCCGCGGGTCGCAAAAAACACTCGGCGGCGCGTATAAAATATTTCGGGACATAACTCTTTCCGCCGCGTGCTCAACTATCAAACGCACTGCGCCACCACCGCGCGGGTCGCTCCTCGCTGCAAAAGCCGCCGAGCACCGAAATCACTCGCCGTCGCGTCCGCCTACACCTGCACGCCACACGCCGCCCGACAAGGGATTTTTATATCCGCACACCCCTGACCGGAATAATAATCGCCGCTCTCCGGCGCACACCGCGTACGCGACATCGTGCGTTATTATTGTATTATTATTACACCGCGCGTCCTCAATAATAAGTGCTCTCTCGACGCGCGGTACGTTCCGAGTCCCGGTTCGTTTCGGGGTTTTTTTTTTTTTTTTTTTGTTATTTTTGCGGTGTGTGTGTGTGTGTATCGGAGATGGGTACAATAAGATAGGTGTGTACGTGATTTATACGCGAGGGGGGGGGGCGGGGGCGGGGGGCTAAAGGGATTTCGGCGAACGGAAACGACGGGGGCGGCGGGACGCGTACCCGACACGAGCGTGGCGCGAGCGTACGCTACGGTTATATACCGTATGCGATACGGATCGTCGTCGGCGGCGCTCGCGCGCGACGGGATCCGAGGCGAGCCGACGTGGGACCGGGACCGCGGGCCGTACGCCGCCGGACGATACGTGAGACGCGGGTCGGCGGCGGGAGGTCTCGAATTACGGCGCGGACGGGGGCCTTGGCGCGCGGGGAGGCGGGGCTAAAGTGCAGTGTAAAAACGGGAGCGGACCCTCTGCGGGGTGGTGTATATAAATTAAACCCCTAAATGGATTTTCGCGGTGTGTCTGTGTGCGCGGGCGCGTTCGCCCGCTCTTGTCGTCGTTACCGCGGTGCGTGTGTCCGCCGCCGCCCGCGAATCCATCCGACGGCGATAATGACGGACACGCGTGTACACCTAATATTATTTACAGCCGTTTAATAATATTTACAACCATTATAGCGACGGAACGCTAACTGTTCGCACATCGATAAGAACCCATAGGGACAATATAATATTTTGTCAACGACGATTCGCCGTCGACGCTGTAAAAGTTTCCGGCGGTTTACGAAAAATAGTTTTGCGTCGATTTGTCGATGACGGTCAAGCCCGTATACAGCGGGGTAGGTGTTTTATCTTCCTCCCCCCCACCCGGAAATTTGCATAACGTAACAAAGACTAACTACAAGTGCATGTGTTAAAAATATTTTAAACCCCCTCCGAAAATCGATCCTAGCTGAATGCACTTTTCCGCTACCGGGTTGCCGGAATCAGTTGAAACAATTGAAAACTACGTTTACTGTTTTCTATTACTAAAAATCCACCGATAAGGACTATCATTCAATCATTCCATCCGTTTTCTATAACGAAAAATACTATACAGTAAATAAAACGTTTTGGCGAGTAACCAATTAGTAAACAATGCAGCAAACTGTTTACTGAAAGACGCATCGCCAAAACATGCCTAGTGATAACAATATTATTATTATACCTAGGTAACCTAAGCCTTGACCTACGTCCGACGTGGTTTTCCTTATCAAATCGAGCGTGTGCATTCGTTTAAATAATATTAAATGGTATGTCGGACAAACGTCCAAAATTAAGTGGTGTGGATTTAAAAGAAAAACAACTTTTATTCTATACATCATTAGAGAGAATAAAATCACCAAGTACTTATAATTATACGATAAGTGTTTGGGTGAATTTATTGGTAGTTGTCTCGAGAGTGACATAATTTTTCGTACCCTGGAGTGGCAATATACTTTAAATGTGACACCACTAGCTCTACCCAAAATTTTTCTTTTTAAAATATTATCTTAGATACTTATCGTAAAAATTTAGTAATATATTATTCAATGTTAAATTCAACTTGAAAACAAAATTTCGTTCATTATAATATAATAATTTTAACGACTTCATATTAATACCGCAATATGTACATAATGTCATAATATATTGTTTTCACGGATGATATTGTGATTTTGATTTCGATTCGAAAATGAAAACCTAACTGATTTTAATAATATTAAAAAAAAAAAAAATCTGATGAAAATATTCGGGAGGTACGACATAACGGTGAAGATTTGTCCTCGCGATTGGTAGGGGTGTATACGCTGCAGACTCGCCGTTTCTTCTCCTCTTATAAATAATCACTATGACCCTAAATATAATAACTATAACAATTATAGTAACAAAAAATATTTAGATATTTATGCGTAAACTCAAAGCTGGACATTAACTAGTTGGTTTTAATTCATAATAACGTTCTAACTTAACCAATTACATTATTGTTGCATAAAATTACCTAATTAAACGCGTTAAAAACAAATGGTAACTATAACAAAACAACTATTAACTATGTAATCATATAAAAATAGAAACAAAAAAATAGCACAAATTTGTTCTCCAATTGTTCCGTTATTCCATACACGATTATTGAGCGATAATATTAGTTCACATTTATTACGATATTCGATTTATTTTAATACTCTGGGTACCGTAGGATTCAGGATTGTTTAGGTCTATGGTTCTTGAACAAGGTGAGTGATAAGCCATCACGGATGACGCTGTTTTCATTGCAGATTAACCCACAATAATTTTGATTTTTAACTGTGCGTCTCTGCGCCTTATTTGTTCGTATGACTCGTATGCAACTCATATTGTGTCCGCGTGAATTACATATCAAGTATGTTTCACCTTCCATGCCACGTGTCAATATATTCAACAATTTAGTATTTTATGTTTATTGATAATTAGTCGAGTTATATATACCGACGTAAAATACGCTAATAATTTAGTTTCGGGTTTTAAAAATTATTAAAACAAAACTAACTTGTAACTTATTAATTTCTACATCTCTTAAGTCAATTAGTTTCACCGACTAACTACTAATTATTAAGTGAAAATTTCGGGAAACATTAAAAACTAACTTCTATTCTAACTTTAATAGTGTATAATATAGTATTGAAGTAACTTAACTATAACTAGTTGAAAAAAAAAAACGGCAAACTCGTCCAGATTTGCGTACACTGCTATTATACGACTGTCGTTGGATAACAAATAATATTATCATCGTATTATGATCGTCATTATCGTCGGCATCATAGTGGGCCATTAGTCGAAAATTGGACCGTTGTCAAAATCGCAGTATTATTATAATACGCGACCGCGTAATATTATTATTATAATCAGTCGATATAGTATTATAATAGAGGTACACGTTATTATTTTAACGTGTGTACGAGAGCGAGTCGTACGCGTTTGGCGTATAAATCATGTAGATAGGTATGACGTATATGATATTATTATACACGAATAAACAGTAAAATACCGACTCGAGTTAATATCGCGTACAACGATTGTACTTACGTTATATAGATAGATACACACTTATATTATATACATATAGTTATGCAGACAATAGCGGTATTTTTTATTTTTTTTTTCACGAACTGGCTGAATCATTACGCGTAAGTATAACATAATAATAATATATGGGTATACACTATACAGGTACGATAATAGTGATGTACGGAGACGAAGTTGTATCGCGATAATAATATTATTATCATCGTCATATAGTTTTACATTCTACACGACTGAATCTTTGGTTCTCGGTAGGACAGAGGAAAATTATTAAAAAATGCCCAGCGTTGACTTATTGGCGCCCATCTACCTCGAAACCGAAGCTATACAGTCATTTAATCATATTATTATTTTAGGTTAAAAGGATAAAAGTTTCAAAAATAGGCTTTATAGATTTTGTTTAATAATATTTGTTTAATGTTGTACCGATTTTCCCAGTTTTCCTACGTTTTCCCGGATTTTCCCATGTTATATCCCGGTTTTTCATATTTTCTGGGAAAAATCTTAGGAAAATTAAAAAATTACCTCTTTAAAGTACCTCCTTAGTAAAATTTTATTATAGAAACATTTCTACCATTAAAAATTGAAACAGAATTGAGGTAAAAATGTTGTGCACAGAAAAAAAAAATTATAATTTAGTAATATATTTCGTACATTTTCCCGTTTTTTTTCAGTTTTTCAAATTTTAGGAGAAAACCCTTGAGAAAATCGAAAAATGACCTCCCTAATGTACGTCCCAACACCGATCTTCTTTCAGAAAAGTGCTTCACATAGAAATCGGAGCAAGTTTTCCGGTAGAAAAGTTGTTAACAGATAAGAAAAAAAAAAATAAACATCTTTGTAAAACCATAAGCTTCTTCGTTCTACTCAGAATCTAAAAAACCTTGACATTTCCCAACAGTGCTAACTTCGACTGATTTGTTTTTTTAATTTTTCGGAAAAGTGTACATTTTTGGAACCATCGAAATTGACAAAATATCTGTATATAATAATAATATTTGGTGCTACAATATTGTGGTGTACGATTTTTGTGTGACAATATCGTTTAAGAGAAAGTATTACGCAAAAAATGAAAATTCACCCCGGATTCAAATAATTTCAATTCTAATGAAACGCAGGGAGTGTTCGTATCATCACACGCGGCATTTAATCATAATACTATTTGTTTAATAATAATATATAGAACTTACAGGTTACGATACTATACCCGTCAATTGTTTCAATAGTAGTATAGATTTGTTTTATTTTTATTTTTCATATTTTTATATTTATTAACTAAACGATGTTCAGAGATTTTAAATTTGTTAAATTTTTGGAATTTAATTATTTTGTTTTAAAACAATTTTATATTTTTCTAATTTTAAATTTTTTTTTCCTCAGATTTCAATTTTCCATATTACATTTTTTTTTACATTTTATTATTTCGTTATAATCCGTTTTTATTAAATTTTTTTTTATATTCAAATATTTTGAAGTCATATATTTACTCAAATTATACATTTTCCGGTTTTTAATTTTTTTGGCAGTTTTTATATTTTAAATAAAAAAACATTTAATTTGTGAGAAACCACGTAAAAACTTGAAATGTAAAAATTTGGATGATACAAACCTGGGCGGTACAAATCTGGACAGTACATATCTGGACGGTATAAATTGGGAATTTAATATTTAAAACAACTCTCGCGCGTACAACTTATAAAGAATCTTGTGTTAAATGTTCAAGTATTTCTCTGTCAAACAATTTCCAGATTCATACTGTCCAGATTTTTGCGGTTTAGTTTTGTACTGTACAGATTTGTACGGCCTATTTTTGTATCATCCAAATTTTTACATTCCCGGATTTTACGTAATCCCATTTTTAGTAATAATTTTATTATAGATTTTCTTCTTTTTTACTACTTTGATTTTATAAATAATTATTCTTAAATATTGTTATATAAATTTTCTTATTTCCCTAGTTCTTTAATTAAAAGAATAGCTAGTACAATTCTAATATGTATGAAATATATTTAACTGTTACGCCATTTAAATTTTCCTAAGCTTCTATTTCCAAAATTAGGAGTTTTCCTAATAAACGGGGAAAACCGAGAAAAAAGTGAAAATGTGCAAAATGCGTAGTATTAGTAAATAGATATTCCGGCCTTTTTTTTCTGTGAACAACTTTTCTACCAGCAATTTTGCTCCGATTTATAAAAATAACACTTTTCCGAAAGGAATTTTAGCTGGGGTAACTTTTTGATTTTCCCAGAAGTTTTCACAATTAATGGGGAAAACCGAGAAAATGGACAATATTTTAAAAGAAAATATATTATAATGCATATTCAATTATTTTACCATAATAAGACGTTTATATATATATATATGTATATATTATTGATAAAGCAACACCCGAACTCTGGTCAGAATAGTTTTTTCGTTAGCAATGGTTAATCGTTGAGTACATATTATATACTTGTACATACAATTTTTCCTCTACTACCTTCACAACTTTTCACTTATAACAGTGGTTGCATCCATCGTCTCCATTATCCTAGGGCAGTTTTTTTTAAAAAGAAATACTATTTTCTTAAGTTATATAAAATCTTTATTACCGAGTCGATTCACAAAAGAAAACATTCGATTATAATATGCACAATCATATTAATACTGCGTTCTATTTATCTTAATTTTTAACGTGCACGGATAATGTGATCAATTTTTACTTTAGTTTTTATTACTTCCAATATAAAACATAATTTTTACATTGATTTAAATATGCAATATTTATCTGAAAGGTTTGACGAAAAAAAATTAAGTTACAAACGTTGTGAACTTTGTACACTCGTTCATTATCCTAATAATAATAAATAAACTGTAAAAGCAATAACAAATATTTATACGTTATTATCAATAGAATAAATTGAAAATATATTGAATCATTGTTTTTCAACAAAAATAAAGACATCGTTGATAAGAAGAACGGAGATTATTGAAAATTAGCAAAAAGCTTCTGTCGAGTTTCATTGCCTGCTCAAAATCTAACTCTGTTGAGAATTTCTCGGAAAATGATCGGTTCACTAAAACAAGTCGCAGAAATAACATCAAATGCTGCTGAACAAGAAATCACAAAAATATCTAGTCAGGAAAACCCCATATGTGAGCGTAGATGATGACGAAGGATTAAAGTTGATGAAAAACACAGAAGATGAAAAAAACATGTTATACTATTTATGCTATATGAATATCCTGAACTTGGGAATTCTAAAAATGTCGTTTATGGATTTAAAAACTGCTTCAAAGTTGGACAAATCATGGTACATAATAATTAGTTTAAAAATAAATAATTAAGATTTGAATGCAAATTTTATTATATAAATTATATAAATATAAGTTTCTTTATAAACTTGTGTACGAGTAAAACTTGAAAATAATTTATCATTTTCCGTTTGAAAAAATATATTTTAATAAAAAGGGTTTGAAATAAAATAATTCATTTTAAAAATAAAATAGTAAAATTGAAATCTGAGAAAAAATTTAAAATCTGAAAAATACAAAATCCGAGAAGGTATAGATAATAAAACTGATAAAAATATTAAAAATAAAAAGATGTTAAATTCGGTTTATGAAAAGTGGCCAAATCCATTCTTGTTTGTGGGACGATCTGTTTCACGGTAGAAACCACACAAATATGAACAAATTGAGGCCAAATACTTGGTTTTTAAGTGGTATTTTGCTACGTGGTAGAAGGAACAAATCTATACTACTTTCAATAAATAAGGACCAGAGTATATCGTAACAAATATTACGTTCACAACAACAATAGTGCCTATACCTACGACGTATTCGATATCCGCGACCTTTGGTCCTAGTAAATTACTCGCGGACGGCGTAGGTAGGTCTTTACAATAATGCACTTACATTTTCGGGTATAAGATTTAATTTATTTAAATCTCTCCGCGTGTTATGTGCACGCGCGATTCTATGGAATTAAACTTTGCATCAAACGTGCAAAACGAATACGCGTACTATAACGTACCCACGTAAATAATATTATTGCACGCGATAGTGTAAGTACATACAGGGTGTCCCGTACTGTTTCCCCGATACTAATATCTCTATTGATATTGATATTTTTTTTTTTTAGTTTTTGTGTCATATTTAGATAAATATACAATTTTTGTTTTCACCCCTAAAACACTAGAAAAAAATAACTTTTTGCTGGTTCACTTTTCAAAATTATTATCGATATAGCCACTTAGTATAATAATACCAAAATATTGTTCTAAAAATATTAGTGTATACACGCATATATAATAAAAGAAAAAAATTATTCTTAAGCAATAGCCGTTTTGATTTATATAGAAGTGGTATAAATTACTTTTATTTTAGTGCTGTTATAAAAAGAAAAGTCCGCGATTCTTAAAAAATTATATTATAGATTTGAATATTAAATGCTTATAAAAAACAAATCCAGACTACAGACATTTGCTAGTATTGTGATTTCTCTGATATAAAAATATGCCTACTAACAATATACAGTTGATACGGCCATACTGTAATAAGGATTTGGAGTGAGATACAGTTGGTTTTTACTAAAGATTTTTTTATTTAAGTTGTCCATTTTATCATATTTAGCCACATTTTCACCGCCTCCTCCACTCCCATAAAAAACGTCTTCAGTACGCCGCTAGATCGTCGGTGTCTAAGCTTTTGATCATTATTTTTATACCCATAATATAGTTAACCAACATACGTATACTATATATTATTATTATCGTGTATTTCCATCTGCAATACTTATTTTTCTCCGACAAACTTGGCCGGACTGGCCACAGTCGGGCCTGATACCATCATTCGGGTTCTTATTAGTTCTCTGCAGCAGCTACAGACGACATTATCTTGCTTTCAGTCCCGACCGCAGATCAGCACAAATTAAATACCCGAATAAATGTAATCCGACCAGCTGCTGGTAATACATAATTTGAAGTGCTGTAATTTTTATTTCGATTTTCGTTTAAATTTGATTTTAAAACACTTAATAAAAAAAAAAAGTCATCCGATGATTTTTTAAATTCTACCACGTCTAGGTAAGTCCAATATAAGTACTATTACCAAATTTTAAGTCTTTACCTGTATTTATTACAGAATTACAGCAAATAAACGACCAACAATTAAAATTCCTTAAAAGCTCAAAAGTGGCTCAAAAGTTTTGACAAAAAAACCGTACGAAAATAAATCAAAAAGGTGTCTTATCATTAAATGATTTTTTCTGATAGAAAACGTCGTCCATATTTTTATAAAATAATGAAATCGTGAAATTGTACGTTTTCCTACATTTTTTCACACTTAAGTGCTTTTATTTATTTATAAATTATACAATCAAATTTTGACGAAAATTTTAAATATTACGGTCTTTCAAAACATGTATACAAATTTCGTTCAGAATCGTTTTTCATTAGCAATAGTTTATCGTTGCTTATGGAAAAATAAATTCTAAGGCATTGTTGAGTGCTGGTTAAGATATTTTTCGCCGTTGAAAGGTTATGTATTAGGCACTGTAGAGTTTGATAGCTCCAATGGGCAATTTTCTAATAAAAATAATAAATATACAAATTCTTTGTTTACGACATGGTCCTGTAAGTTAGTGATGGAACTTTCATGAAGTTCATTTTGACGAACTTATTAAATGATTCATTGTTCGTGAAAAGAATCGTTCAAATGATTCACTGAATTATACGTCTATATTGATCATTTGTTCAAAAGAACTACCAGCTTCTCCACTAAATATAATTGAAATCATCCAGGACAGTGTTATCTTTTAGATTCTGAATGGAGCGAAGAATCTTATGGTTTTATAAGATGTTTACTATTATTTTTTTTTTTCTATGGAAAACTTTTCTACCAGCAATTTTTTCTAAAATAAATTTCACTGGTAAAATACTTCAATGAGGTCAATTTTCTTAATTTTTAGGAATTTTTTCAACAAATAAAAAAAACCGAAAAACGGGGAAATGTAAGAAATGTAGGTATTAGCTAAACATATTATGGCCTTCTTTTTTTCTGTGGACAAATTTTCTACCAGCAATTTTGCTTCAACTTTTTATTACAGCAATGTTTCTAAAAGAAAATTTCAGTGGGGAGGTACTTTAAGGAGATCTTTTTTCGAGGTCTTCTAAGTTTTCTCAGGAAATATAAAACATTGGGAAAAACATAGGAAAACCGGGGAAAACGTACTAAAACCGGGGAAATCGGTATATCATTAAACAAATATTATTAAAGAAATTAAAGCCTATTTAATTACAATTTTCTATAAAATGATATTGATGACATTGCTTTGTTAACAAGATAAAAGCATCACTGAACTCGGCTCAGAATCGTATTTCGTCAACAATAGTTTAATTACATTAATTATGTATATTAAATTGATGTATCCGATCTTCTCAACTTTCCACCTACAAAAGTGGTACATGTGTCCCCAGTATCAGCACTTTTTATATTTGGTCTGTTATGTAAGTGTTTTAGGTTTGCGTTCTTCCTCCTTTTGTAATCATCTGTAAATACAATATATATTACTATTATAGTTGTATATCAGTTATTTAATTTCCCACACAATAATAATGTAATAACTATAGTATTGTATAGGTATTATGCTAAACCATCACTTTATCATAACTATGTCAAACTTTTTTGTTTTTAATTGTTTTCATAATTTTTATTCCAAACTAATTAAATATAACATAACATTTAAATTTTTTTTTAAACGAACTACATTTTTAATTATTATTTATTTTTTTTAACTTTGTTTTGTCTCTCCGGATTTATAATATTAATACAGTTGAAATACGCTATACTTTTTATTTGTTATAATTATTTTTTTTTTAACTTTACTAAAAACATGTTATATACATTATAAAACTATTATCAATTGACTGACATAAGTGATTATTGAAGAATACATTCTAACTACTTGTCTCATTTGAACAAATGACATTCTAATGGATATGACTAGGTTTGAACTGCACAATACGATCCCTTTTCCAATATTAACGAAGACAATGTGTTGTAGCAGTTTATTGCAGGGTATAAGTTGTGATGTGAACATTCGTCAGTTAAAATCCCGTTCCTCCTCTCCATTGTAACTTTTAGCCAGGAACTTTCGACAAATTATGATAATAATCAGCTTCAAACCATCCGTCCCTGACAGAAACCACTCGCTCTCTGGTGTGGCGTAGGGAACGAATTCCATACACGTGCGTGATGGAGGCCAGACATAATTTCTACCCTCGAAACTCACCGAGAAAACCCTCGGTCATCTGGAAAATTTGTTAAAAATACACACACCCCCCCACTCCCGTTTATTTCTGTATTGTGTGTACGTGGCGTGTAAGTATTAATACGTATGGTTTTTGTTCAAAAAAATAATACTGTTTTCATATTTATATAAACATTACGCACCTAATTGGATAGAAAGCCTGTAAAAATAATATTAGGATAATAATTATAGTAGTATGGTAAAATATTTCAATTTTATTTACACCATAATATCTGTCAGTATTATACTAAAAAAAAAAAAAATGAAATATTATTAATTACTATTAAGTGTTAATTAAAAAAAAAAAAAAAATAGGTTAATAATTGTTTTTATACTAATATTAGTTTAAATGATGATTAGAAATGTTTGTTAACGGAGCAGTGTAATGTATAGGGTTTAACGAAATTCTATAAGTTCGTATATAAAACTTTTTTAAGGAAAGAGGGAAGCTAACAACATTGTTCAATAAATACAGATCCAAAGCATTAAAACCCGTTCCAATTTTGTTTAAAACCATCATTATTTCTCAGCAATTTTGAGCGGGGACAACAGCCTTTTCAGCTCCCATAAACACGCCCCTGGAGCTATATTTTTTTGGAAAATTTTGTCTGTTAGTTTTAACGTCCATACATACTTCTGGCAGAGAATTATGACGTCTGAATGAAATAAAAAATCGACTTGAAATACATATAATAATATAACTCAAACCGATCACTTAAAAAACAAATCCTAAAGGTAATACCCCTTACGTAATTTAGGAACATCAAGAAAGAATTTAAGGACAAAAATATCTGACTATAATTTTTGGTTTTGTGAGCTTAGTAACACTAAGTCAAAATAATTTCTGATGATGATAAAAAATTGAATACGACTATGACAAGCTCTCAGTGATTTGAATAATTCGCGAACTGCGCGTTCAAACTCACACTCGACGAATTTAAAAAAATATATACCTACTTAGTTAGTTATATTAAAATTTAGACTTGAAAGTGAAACGACTGTTAACAATTTCTAAGTAGTATTCTATATAAAGAAAATTTCATAAATTTCCATAAATAAATGAAGATTAAGTTGAAATAATTTTAGGGTTCGAATTATAGATTTTCGTCATCCCGTTTTAGGAGATATTCTACTTTTAATTTTACCGTTTTATGAATAGTGTGGCTTCATTTTGAATGATAACGTTTGAATACTTTCTATATACTAAAAAATTAGACTTTAAAATTAAATATATCATTAAAAAATCAACTGAGTTTAAAAACTGTTTTTTTCTACAATAATTTAATATAACTGGCTAGCTGATTGCACTATTGATACGGTGAATTTCGTATAGTAAATATATAAAATTAAACATAGTAGCAAAATAAATATAGTTTCAAAAATCAAATTACAAATTATTAAATAAAACTAAATTGTACTAAATTAAATAAAAATGTGTACTCAATATTCATCTCAAACATATACATTCCAGAAAAACGAGAACAACAATAGTTTAACGTTAATATCGAAGAAAATGACTGTCCTAGGCGAAAAGTCTTTACAAGCCGTCGGAACAATTACTGCAGTCAAAGAGTCTAGCAGTACTACGTCTTTAATGAAGGAAAATATATCTGTACTAGATAAGAAGACCTCAAAAGTCGACGATAAAATTTCTGCAGTCAAAAAGCCTAATAGTACTTCATCATCGAAAAAAAAGTCTACAAAGGTCTCAAAAACCTCAAAGTCTGGTGGCACGACTGCTATAGTTCAAAAACCTAAGAGTACTATGACTTTATCATCGAAAAAAACATCAACACAAACCCCAAAAACCTCAAAGACTAGTGGAACAACTGCTTTAGTCAAAAAACCAAATAGTACTATGACTTTATCATCGAAAAAAACATCCACACAAACCGAAAAAAACATCCACACAAACGTCAAAAATCTCAAAGACTGGTGGAACAACTGCTGCAGACTGGTGG
>CABPRJ010001917.1:68751-139357 GCA_902439185.1 Cinara cedri
AACCTCAAAGACTAGTGGAACAACTGCTTTAGTCAAAAAACCAAATAGTACTATGACTTTATCATCGAAAAAAACATCCACACAAACGTCAAAAATCTCAAAGACTGGTGGAACAACTGCTGCAGTTAAAAAACCAAATAGTACTATGACTTTATCATCGAAAAAAACATCAACACAAACCTCAAAAACTTCAAAGACTGGTGGAACAACTGCTGCAGTCAAAAAACCTAAGAGTAGTATGACTTTATCATCGAAAAAGACATCAACACAAATCTCAAAAACCTCAAAGACTGGTGGAACAACTGCTGCAGTTAAAAAACCAAATAGTACTATGACTTTATCATCGAAAAAGACATCCACACAAACCTCAAAAACCTCAAAGACTGGTGGAACAACTGCTGCAGTCAAAAAACCTAAGAGTAGTATGACTTTATCATCGAAAAAGACATCAACACAAACCTCAAAAACCTCAAAGACTGGTGGAACAACTGCTGCAGTTAAAAAACCTAAGAGTTCTACAACTTTATCATCGAAAAAAACATCTACACAGGGCTCAAAAACCTCAAAGACTGCTACAGTTAAAAAACCAAAGAGTATTATAACTTTATCATCAAATAAATCATCTACGCAGGGCTCAAAAACCTCAAAGACTGGTACAGTCAAAAAACCAAAGAGTATTATGACTTTATCATCGAATAAAACATCTACACAGGGCTCAAAAACCTCAAAGACTGCTGCTGTCAAAAAACCTAAGAATAGTATGATTTTATCATCGAATAAAACATCTACACAGGGCTCAAAAACCTCAAAGACTGCTACAGTTAAAAAACCAAAGAGTATTATGACTTTATCATCCAATAAAATGTCAACACAGGGTTCAAAAATCTTAAAGACCGGCGGAACTCCTGCTGCAGTCAAAAACCCTAGAAGTGATAAGAAAATTGTTCCGAAGTCATTGTTAAAAACATCGTTGTCGAGAAATGCTGGAACTCTCTCCATCAAAAAGAAAGTGAAGGCGATACCCAAATTGAGTTTTAGCATTGGTGTGGATGATGTCGAGTCCATTAAATTCGATTAAGTCTCAGCAGACTATTATTTCAACGAACTACCGTAATCGGTAAGCTGACATTATAAAATAATTTCGTTGTTTTATTATTTCGTTTGATTTTTCTATAGGTTTTTCCATTTCAAGAAATGAGTGAACAAGAAAACGAAGTCTTTGTTGAAAGGACATACCACGAAGCTCTTCACCTACTAAACTGTAAATTATAAATCCACTTCTTAAATTTACATTGCCTACACAAGATTGCAAATTGTACCTGATTACAAAACTGTTGTTAGGTAAGTAATTTGGAAAATTACATAATATTATACCTGATAACAAAACTGTTTGTTGTTAGGAAGGTACTTCGCAAAATGCTATAATGAGTACATTATACTACCTGATGACAAAATTGATGTTTGGTGGTTACTATGCAAAATTGCATAATGTACTATCTGATATCTCGATATCAAAAATATTGTTATTTCGCAAAATGTTTGTATAAGGTGATCTATCTAAGTGTGTACAACTTATTATCTCGAAAAGTAGTAACCTTTTTAAACAATTTTTTTTGACAATTTAAGAAAAATACAGCTCTAAAATGTTACATAATGATAATGTAAAATAGGACAATTGACATCGAATAATGAATATAATTTTTTTTTTTAATATAGTATTATTAATATTGATTAATCAGCGTATAAATTTGTCATATAATAATCCAAACGTTTATTCTAATACGATTTTAAGATTTTATAAATATTAATTAATAAAAATATAAAAAATGTACAATACAAATTAACATATTCAAATTTAATGTTTGATAACTTTTTTTTAAAAAAAACTAATAATTAAGTAAACCCATATTCAACATAACTTCAATTATAGTTTAATATTTTGGTTGTAAGTTTTACTTTTTTGAGTGGTGGTTTTGATTCTTTTTAGTAATATAAAACAAAATTAGTAAAAATAAAAATCTATACAATATTCAATTTTAAATTTCACATAGCTGCTCCTCAAAATACGGTTTCAGGACCTATTTTATTTATTATTTTTATTAACGGCTTATTAAACTTGAATTTTAATTCTGAAATTATCAGTTATGCTGATGATACTGTAATTTTTTTATGTAATGAATACTGATCCTTTATACTCCAATGCTAATATTTTTATAAAACCGTTAAAGACTTGTTTGGTAATAATCTATGTTAGAATTAAATCTAAATAAATCGAAAAATATAAATTTTAATAGTATTTCTGAAATTAATCCACACAATAAAATATGTGTTAACTTAATAACATGTAAGGGAAACTGTAATACCTAGTTGTACAATGTTGGAACAGGTTAACATTATACGATACTTAGGTATAACTAATGACAATAAACTGAAATTGACCATTCATATAAATAACTTAACAAATATTGTGAGACAATTGTTTATATATATTTCATGAAGTCAGGTTCATTTTTAATATTTACATAAAACGATTATTATTTAGATCTTTAGTTCAATATATTGTTAGTTACGGCATTTGGATCTGGGAAAAATTATATGACACATACTTTTCAACTAAAAATCACCCTTAATAGACTAATCAAATTTTTGTTATTGAAGCCTATGTTTTGCAGCACTGTTTACTTAGAATTAAATGTCTTGTGCATTTACAAATTATATTTTAGAAATTTCCTATCAAATTTCTTCAAATATAAACATAATCTAATTAGGATAAATTACTCTATAATACCCGTTATAAAAAGAATATTAATATTTATGTACATGTTTTTTAAAAACGACTTTGTTTAAAATGCTCTGTATCTGCAGCTACTCAAATACGTAGAAAGCTTAATATTAATATGTATAATTTTAAAATTTTTTATATATTTAAATCATTCCTTAAAACTCTAGACTTTTTGACTATATATCTGTTATAAGATAAATGTAGATCTATTGCAATATTCCTTATTAATTATCTATGCATGTTTATTTATTTTGTATTTTTTCATTTTCATTGATTACTTTATCATACACTTGACAATGTACTGATCTCAAAATTATATACCCCCAACTTAAGATTTATGCTTAAAGCGGAGTTACAAATATTATAACATTGTAACAACCTTGTATTTTTTCTGTATATTATTGTAAAATTATATATTATTTTTGCTAAATGATTATATTAAATATAATTTTAACACTCAAAATTCGATTAAAAATAATCTTAAATTATTTTGGAAATTCTTTAACCATAATAAATCGTGTCTGTTCCTTCCTAACACTGATGTATGATAAAGATTTATTTGTTGGAGGTGGGTATATTGTGGATTATTTCGCTCATTATTTTACCAGCGTCTATGATAATCAGGTTACTTCAACCATAAATACTTATACATATTATACATACTTTACTATCTATGTACATGAGGGTGGTTCTTAGTAATTGAGAAATACTTGTTTTTTAAGTTTTTCAATGGGCTTCTCGCTATTTTGTTTGTAAGTATGAAACAAAAATTGGGTAGAATTTGATTTTGTTAACTCACCCTCTTCATCTGCCTTAAGGGGTTTGTAAAATGACCAAATTATGAAGTTTTATGGCTTTTTGAGTTTAAGTAAAAAAATATTGCATTTATCGTAAAACTGTTCATTAACTTTTTGATATATATTTTAATTTTCTATAAACAATCTTTTCAACATTTTTCGATAAAATAATTACTATCCAAGAAAAAAATAATAAAACATGATTTGTTTCGCTTATTCGGAAAAATTGTTTTTTGCGGTTATTTAAGTATATTTGATAAACGTTTGAAAATCATGTAGAACGTTGTTAATACATTTTATACAAAATTTAATTATTGCCTACAAAATAAGTTATGAGAACAAATTGCATACTATCAACCATTCTATACTTATTATAAAAAAAAAAAAAAAATAGAAATCATCCTGAGAACAGAATATAATAAATCTTAACTTAGAAAAAAAAAATACACGTGAAGCTAATATTTATTGTATTGTATGTATAACGTATACTATATATTATATAACATATTCCGTATAATATTACGGGCTGGAATTAAATTTAATATACATTATTACAAAAATATAATTTGAAGATATAAATCAAAACAATAATCAAGTTAATATTCATTTCCTAGCGTTTCCTTTACAATGTTCTACCTGATTTCCAAAACAAAATCTAAAATTTCAACAACAAAATTTATTCAAACTAATTCTTCATATATTTATCGAATTTTGAATATAAGGTTGAATATATGTTTTATTCAAAAGTAGAGATATACGTCAATTCATCGCGACGTAAATTTATCGCTCATATATTTTTTTATTTTTAAATCAACATTTAGGTATACCTAACCTGTCGTCAGTACAGCATTTAAGTAAATAATTAATGTAGAAAATTGTAATGTACCATATTATATTTGCAATCGGAAATTGTGTTAAAGTCCTCGTAAATATTCATCGGTTGTTCTATTTTTAGAATCGTAGCAAATAATTTTAAAACGTTTTGCTCTGTCTAAATATTTTTTTCACAGGTGGACATTTGCCAGCTAGATATTGTTCAATCTTTACTTTATTTAATGTGGATATAATTTGCCATATGCTTGGATGACATTGATCTATTCGTATTTGTAGTTTAAATGTTTCATCGTCCTTGTTTCTGGTTCAAAGACCTACATTTTGAATGTATCGCCAAATCAAAAAATGAAAAAAAAACATACTTTTACTTCGGCTTCTAGAAATTCGTAATTTATTGCATACATTGCAGCTTTTTCAAAGTCAATCATTATGGTTTTGAGACTTAATCCAGTAGCATTAATGCTTGAAACATCTGTTTATAAGTTTTTCTTTTTTATCCGGTAATAATATGTAAACTGATGATAAAACATTTGAATATTGTACTTAATCAATATTATAAACTTAATAAAATAAAGACTAAGCTACTAACCATGGCTTGTTTTATGATTTTTACTGTAGACCACTTATTCCAGAAAACTGAAAACAACTGAGGTAAATAACTACAAATAATTATCAAAACATTATTACATAATATTGTTAGCAAGCAAAAAAGTTCAATAAGAAAAAACACCTATTTTCCCAACATTTGCATTTTTGTAGATACAAACTGCTTTTCACTATGATAGGGCATCATAGGTATCACTATTGCCGTATTGCACAAATGTACCCATATATTGTATTATGGCAGTGCTATTAAAATAAACCACCCAGCGTTCAAGTATTATTTTTTCGCGGATCGATGACGCTCATTATGATTATTTTATCTAGATTGATAAAGACTATAAACAATGTTATACACATTATCACATATCACATGCGTACGTATACATTTATTGCACTAAAAGGTGCTTATGATAAATATAATGATGATTATTATTATTTTTTTTTTTTTGGGGGGGGGATAATTGGTTAAGTGTAAAAACATTTCATCACCCCCCCCCCTCACAAACATCACCAAATTACGCCACTGGTGTGTTTCCTAAATTGTCAAAAGAAAATTGTTTAAAAGTATACTTTCCGAGATAATGATTGAACACACGTAAATAGATCACCGTATATTTCCCGAAGACATTGTTTTTTTGTCAATAAATCAATACCATATTTTAACATTTTCATTTGGCTATTTTATATTGTACAGAATTTGTATTAATAAACTTTTTATTATATTCAAATGCTCATCGAATCGAATTCATGTATTAAATAAATTCGTTGCTATATATTTAATTGGTTTTCTAATGTCTACAATTATTTTTATAGCATAAATATAATACTTCTAAATAATATTACGCCCGAGAACAGCGTCAAATGTACATTGGAAAATCATCCGGTCGAAATAATGTTAACTATTAAACACGACACCGGTGACCACGTAGTAGATCATAAATCTGTCCGTGTTGACCAACGTGCGATGTATTATAATATTATATATTATCCCTCAATAATTTATACGACTATTAAAGGCATGATAATTTATGTCGTATCATTTAATTTCAAAGGGAATTTGTTGAATAAAGAGATTTATAATAATTCAGGGTAACATCGATATTATGTTTTAAAACCGCATTCGAAAATACGTGAGGGGCGAGGGGCTAAAATCCACCCATAATATTAATACCGTATACAAATTATTTACTTATTTTGAGGATGTTAAGCTCCCCCGGCCAAGCCAGAGGTGGCCCATATTTGTGCCAATGTTTTAAACATATTTTTAGATTCTGAACGTAGCGTGGTATGTATACTGATTTTACAACGACGTGTGTGTTTTTTTTTTCACTGTCAAAGAAATCGCGCTTCAATCAAACACTTTTTAGGAACTTTCTTGTAGTATTTTCGATATTATTGATACGCTGAAGCGGTAATTTTTCTGTAGTTTTCTTAGTGAAATTTATCTTGCCACAGTTTAGTGCTAGTAATGTGTGCTATACTCGACTGCTGAGTAACCGAGGCTACACCTACCGTTCGTATCCGACATAATATCTCGACATTCCGCGAATTTACACTGAATAATTATAATTGATCGTGTGACAATCCACCGAGAACAATTGATCGCGGGGATAATTAACCGCATAATACACAGTAGAATAATTTATCGCGTAGTACGCGTGGTGTATCGTAGAATAATTTATAGCCTATAATAGTGTACAGTTTATTGTAGCAGAACACTTAATAATATATACAAACACTCGCGCACAGTAATATTATCAATTCGTACAAATACACACGTACGAACAAAAACAAGATTTGTTGTTTTATACTAAAAAAAAAAAAAAAAAACCACGTTTTTAAGCATTTTAGGCATTGTGTCCGAGTCCGATCTATCTATATCGGTCGGAAGGAATAATAATTGATCACGTTGTCGTGACAACCGATCGCGTGACACTACATTCGCCGTCACCAATAATGTATGACCAATAACTGTATGGTAAGTAGGTTTTTTTTGTTTTTTTGAATCGTTTGTTTAAAAAAATATGCGTTTATACAAGTGTACAAAAATTTATGAGTGATTTTTTTTTAATTTTCGTGATATAGCGATTTTCTCCGAAGATTTTAAGTAATTTTGATTTCAATTTTGTTCCTCGTTCGTTATTAAATTTAATTGGCTTTTTTTCTAATACTTTTTCCATGCCACTGCATACACTACTGTATACTATACTGTCTATGATCTTTAACCATAATAATTAAAAATTTACATCGGAGGAGTTGAAATGGGTAATCGATTGAATAATCCGCCCAATTCTTCCCTATGCATATGTGTTTAAAAATTAGAAGTATTAACAAATATTTTGTTAAACTTTAGGTATTTTAGTATCTATACAATCACTAAAAAAAAAACTAAAATAAATTGTACTCGAAATTTTCGTAGATAATCGCTTGACCGCGACGGAAAATTATAAAACCACTCCGTATAATTTCCTACAGACATTACTATTAAAAAAATGTCAAATTGTAAAGGCAACTTTGCCAGCGTTTTTTTTAAAAAAACAAAAAAATAATATCCGTTTAGTAAATTGAGTTTTCGCGTATTAAAATATCAAAAACTAATACATTTTCTATGAACGCACGTACCTCTATACATAACGTATAAAGTATAAATTCAAAGTCAAACACGCACGCGTTGTAAAAATAAAATAAATAGGTGCACGTATAATATAATATGCTGGATGAACATTATATACCTAATCATAATCCTGATGCAATGTGGTTATCGTCAAAGAGTCAAAGTTGAAAAAAAAAATACTCCCGTTACTTTAACTTCGGACAAAATGCAAAAATATCGCATACTGGTAAGCATTACGTACAGTATAATATATATTTTAACTTCCATTTATTCCGCGTACGCAGTCAGTCAAATACGTTTTCGGAAACGAGTTTAATAAGTTAATGCCGGAGAAAACATCAAACGTAAATATACCCAGTATTTTAAAAAAATATATATATATATACATATACAATAGTACACGACGAGGCGAATATATCCCATCAATATAATGTAATTATCCCAAAAGTACGATTCGTCAGTCGTTGAACCATAAAACAAAATACAGATAACGTCGCGTAATTATAAACACCACTACTACCGTCCGATTATATTATCAAAGAATCGCCCGGTAAACCTATCCAACTAACTGTAAGTACAAGGTACAAAGACCTACAAAATATCATTTATAAAGACTTTGGAGCCGATACCTCGGTGCGTTTTACCTCGATACAGACGGGCCTAATATAGGAACTTTTTAATACCATTTAATATTATATACCTACGATAAGAAGTAAAATTTCAACAAGGCTCCGCAGATTACTGACAAATAATTCTCGTCAATAAATTGTAAATACGATATTGAAATGATTAGATTATTAATTATAATAATATTAATGAACTGATTAAAAAAAAAAAAAAACAAGAATTAATTTCGCAATTAAGTTTTACACACAACTACGTGGTATCTTATACCATAGAAGACAATAAAATTCGATTTCAACAAAAATCATTTATTTAGTAATAATAGTGATAGTACTGTAATGATTATATGTCCTGTCCCCTCTCTAGCTGGAAGACATCATAAACAAAACCTATCCTGAAAAAATTCCCGCGTGCGCTACTGCTAATAGCAGACGATATAACTAATTCCGATTGTCTCGCAAATTATCTCATTGTCTATTTTTATAGAATCGCGTGAATATATTTTAATAAAATTAACCGTTATTGTATTTCAAAAAAAAAAATGAGATATTATTATGAATGTATAACTAATTGGAATTTAAGGAACAATTATAAGCGACACGGCTGACGACAAAAAAACACGTACATTTTCCCATTTAGTATGTAATTTGTATGACTATTTTCTGAATTTGTACGACTTTAGTTTTTGCTCCACAAACAAAAAATTGGGACTGTGCTGGAGAAACGTTCCTCGCGATATTGGATGGCGTTAGCGTGGTTTTTTGCTACCGTCATATTTAGTACGCAATTTGTATGAATTTGTATGCCCATTTCCGAAATTTATACGATCTCTTCTCTAAGGTTAAATAGCGATTTAAGCATTTAGACAGTTCTCTAGTACCCCCCTCCAACGATCTAAGAACTAAAATAAATTTGAAAAAATACGATAAATTTGTTTGCACTCAAAATGAGTTATTCAATCAATAATTGGGGTTATCGATTTATACACTTATATTTTATTTAAAAAGTAAATAAAATTTGTACAAATTTGAACATGTAATGTTGGGGGTGCTGGAAAAATTCCTAAATGCTTAAATCGCTCTTTAATCTTGGACGGAAGGCCGTACAAATTTCGCAAATGGGTTTACAAATTCATACGAATTGCGTACCAAATGTTAGCAAAAGAAAAAATTACGAAAATCATATGTGAGGATGCTGGGAAAATGTACGTCAAAAATATGGCAAAAACATTGAGAGCAACGCTCGTAACATATTATTAAATACTTTAGTACTTACATTCTAAACATATTGCAGTGAACTTTACAAATTTTATAAAATTCCGTTCGGTCAAAATGCAAAATGTGTGTTCTGGACTTTAGTCCGTTGACAGAACTTTAACGAGTTTAAAACGATAATTTTCCATTGACGTGTCGAACAACCCTTAATAATATTAAAAGACTAAGTATGTAAGGTTAAGTTATGCAAGTTTAGAGTTTATAGGTTAAAAAAGGTCGGTTAAGCTCAGCGTTAAAGAGTTATGATAAGCGCGTCTGAATTTGCCGCGTGTACCTATATACATTGTTTAAACTGAAAACCTACAGCTGTAGTAAACCCTGTAAAACTACAAACTCTCCGTGACTCGACCTAATACCTAATCTCTACCACAGTGAAACCACACCCTTATACTATAAAGGGTAAGTAAGTAAATTGTATTAAACAGTGTAAAAACACCGGAATCGTTTGTTTTGTTATTGGAAGCCAAACGCGTGATTATAGGAAAGGTGAGCAGGTATTCGAAATTGTAATAGATATCCACCGATAAACGAGGAAATTCACACGGCCGTGGTGTTAATTTGCAAACTACAATAATCTACATTCGAAAATACGTGCTAGTTTCCAATAACGCATCAGAAATCTTCTTACTCGCGTGTCTATCAAATTAAAATCGATTCGTTCCGTAGGCGTGCGCATTATTAATTGTAATTATTATTATCACTATAATTATTTTAGGTGCACCGATGTAACATTAAATCGGATACCGCAATCTCACTATTATTGGTCTTAACCGGGATATTCAAATTTTATCGAGTGTACACAATAATATTTTTTATTGTAGCTCGTAAAATGCATTTTAATTAAAAACGATTACAACAGACTGCAGCGCCGTTATTTCGTGTAAAATAAATTTATTTTAATTTATAATATATTATTATTGTTATTATTAAAAATCTGTTACAGGATAACGGGGACGGGTGCAGACACTGTTATAAACAATTTAATTGTATATCTGCATACAAAGATTAACCATTACTAACAAAAAAACGATTCTGAGCGGAGTTGAGTTGATTTTATATTGTGATAAAAAAAATTATAATAATGCATTATATATTTTTTTTAATACATGTTTAATATTTACTCTATTTTACCATTTTTCCTACTTTTTTCCCGGTGTTCCCATGTTTTCTTCTGGTTTTTCCCATTTATTGGGGAAATCAAAAAAATGACTCTCTTAAAGTACTTCCCTAGTCAGATTTTCTTTTAGAAAAAGTGCTATCATTGTAAATCGGAGCAATATTGCTGGTAGAAAAGTTGATCACGGGAAAAAACAAAAATAAAAATAAACATCATTGTAAAACCAATAGGTTGTCATCACAACACTCAAAAATTAAAGAACAAACAGTCACGGTTTTAAACATCGTTATCAATTTGTATGCATAGATGAAAACAGACCGAATATTTTTGGGGGTACTCCGGACTTGAGGCCCTCATAATACAAATAAAATGTTTAAACAAAATTGTACATATTATTAGTAATTACTGAGAACTTAGATTTTTTTTTTATCAGTATTTATTTTATAAAACTTAAATTTCACGACCGGTTGCGAAGCGTTTCAGAATATTTCATTTCCCAATAACCATTTTATCATAGGGTATTAAATTATCACTGTACATCGTGTTAAAAAAAACCCCAACATTATTAGTTATAGATTCTGAGTGGAGCGATGAGAAACCTATAGTTTTAAAAGGTATTTTTTTTTTTATGTGTATGCAACTTTTCCGAAGGTAAATCGTTATGGAGAAATAATTTTTCGAATTTATCAGGACTTTTCACATCAATTATGAAAAACTGAAAAAGAAACGGGGAAATATAAGAATTATAGCTACTAGTTAAAATATATTAGGTCTTCTTTTTTTCTGTGCACATCTTTTATATCAGCAATATTGCTCCGATTCAAAATGATAAACAATGTTTCTAAAAGGAAATTTCATTATGGAGGTACTTAAGAGAGGTTATTTTTTGATTTCCCTAAGAGTTTTCCCAGCAACTGTGAAACCCAGGATGAAATATGGGAAAATCGGTAAAACATTAAACAAGTTACATTAATGAAAATATAGAGTCTATTTAATTATTTTATTATAAAATATCATGTATATTTTCGATAAAGCATCACTATCAACTGAACTCCACTCAGACTCGTTTTTTCGTAATCAATGGTTTATCGGTGCTTACATATTTACATTAAATTATCTATAGCAGTGGCTGCACCCGTCCCCATTATCTTAGGATGTCTTTTTCAACGTAGTTTTTCGATGTAAATAAAAAAAGGACTGATAGTTGATACTGATAAGTGATAGTTGTGCCATATTTGTAGGTGTTGGATGGGATCAATATGATATAGAGTAAACAAATTATTTCATACCGTACCCGCGTAAATCATTTCTATCGAAAAACGGTTTTAATCGAAGTTCAGTTAAACATATTTTTATGAAATACCTTGATATTTTCGAATTTTGTTAAAAACTGAACTTTAAACGCTTGTAAACAAAGTCATAATATTACCTTCAAATTGTTTTTTTTTATCTTTGTACAACTAATGGAGAACATTGTGTCAAAAACTTTGGTTGGTTACACAAAAGGGAGGAAGGTATTCGTATAGGAATAAACATCTCAATACAATTATAAATGTGTATTAATCCTCAACATTATTTTTTGAACGTAAAAAAAACTATATAAAATATATATTTTATTCCAAACGTTAAAATATATTTTCTGGACAATTTCATTTTTAGAGTTATGGCTTTTTAATTTTCCAAAATGGTTTTAAAGCTTATTCGCGTATTATTATAACAAATTAAATTACTCTAAAATATTATAATATGTTTAATGTTTTTCGTCGCACAAAGAAAAATAAGATATTACTTTTACTTAATTTTTTTTGTGACCTCAAAATTTTTATTTTCATTCTATACTTTAGATTTTTTGATACGAGCAAATACATAATATATAAGTAAATATATACATATTTTTTTTCGCACAATATAAATTTATTCCAGAAGCGTTTATAATAAAACTGCGTTGTCATCGCTTTAAATGTTTCAATAATCTTGAAAAGATAAGCCTCTTGACTCAAGTCTGTTGTGAGACGTTAGAAGAACCAAGACCCATGGACATTTTTTTTATTCTTTTATTTTTCAAAATAAATATACAAAATTAATTATGACAATGTGGGTTAAATATTATATAGGTATTAACTGATAACCGTTAAACATATTTTTTATTCTGAAGGATATTAAATTAACATTTAAATAATTATTGTTATCTATTTTTGGCGTTTATGCATGTATAATATTTATGCAACCATCGTGAAGATGATGATAATAAATATAACAAAAAGTAAACAAAAGATCAATATAGGTACAGAGTGATTATTTAATCGCAAACCAACTAATTTATACGGAGATATTTAAAGTATTAAAATAAATAAATAAATGTAAAAAAAAAAAATTAGTTGATCTAAAACCGCTTTTATCGTTTGTCGTGTTAAGATTATTTTATTTTAGTTTTTCACAACGTTATAGAATTACGTTTAGAAATATTAATTATTATGTTGAAAATCATCTTGAATATACAAATAGATTTTAAAAATAATATTTCATTGCAATATTTTTTAGATAATAAAAGAAAACTTCTTAAATCTATGTTGTCTCGTTGATTTTACAATCTCTTCTAATAGTTATTGGTTTACTGCCTGTGCGAAAAATAGTACTTAATTTTTTTTATGTGCTCATTCATCATTTTGAATTTATATTCAGTCACGTAATATTTTTTGGCCTTTGTTATTCTGATTTTTATGGTTTTATGATTTTTTTTCAAATCGTAATCGGTCGTGTACACACAAATTTTATAATGCACACTCCAGATTTTGTTTTTGTTTTTTTTTTAAATTATTTATTTATTTCTTTTTCATTTTTAGCAGGCACCTATGCTCTATAGGTATATAGTATTTAAATATCTATTTACGTATATATTTAATTGATTTATTGTTTTTATTTATTTTGTCTTACTTTATTTATTCTACTCTATTTCTGGAAGTCATCTTGACTTTGGGAAATACTGAATCTACAGAGTGTTTCACGCTGATATGACATTTGAAAGTAACTTTTTATTCAATACATTTAATATGATTTATTTTTAGATAATAAGTATGCTTCTGAGCTACAGTTAATGTATTAATTTAATTATTTTTTTTTTTTTTTTGGTGGTGAAACTGAACATCAAAATTAAAATTAATTTCAAAAAAAAAAAAAAAAAAAAAATCCAAAATAGCCATTGTGAAAAATTAATTTTGTCGACGATATTTTGCGATTGAATCTCTTGTTTGGGTGTAGTCTTTTATTTTCTGAAATTCGTTGAAGTTTTCGTAAATGAGACTGTTATTGCGGTGCAATATTAAATTGTTGAGAGCTTAGTTTTCTAAGTCTAGATGTCCATCTACACTTCCGACTTGTACACCGTATTATTATTGTTATTTTATAACATACAGGTAAAGTTTACAATAATAATACACAGATGAGTTTTATTATTGATCGGGCAGATGCATTGTAAATAAATGTCATTCTTGAACGACGTCGTCGTCGTAGATGTGCGAGACCTAGACGATACAGGACGGGCTAGCGGGCGCGCGCGTGTATGTGTGTGCGATAGAGAGAGACAAAGAGTGAGAAACACGCTGTTGTACGGCACACAACGCACAATATCGCGGAGAGATTCGGAAAGGATTTCAATAAACCAGATGTGACTCCCGACTAAATGTAAATTGGATTTGTGTTTGATTTGTCAAAACTGAACACCGCCGCATTTCTATATACGTACAATAATATAATAATAATAATATTATGTATATACTATTCCGCGTTTTGATCATAATTCCAGAGTACTCGTGCCGCGCGTGTAGACGCGCGAGTATTATAATACACGGGTACTGTCGCATTATTTCATAATATGATTTCGTAACAATAATGTACGCAAACGTGCAGGTATAAAGTATTGTGCGAAATTTCTTTGTCTCGCCGATCGGCGATAATTCGATTGAATTAATTTCGCCGTCGTCGTCAGATTCCGAGTCGAACACGCGACTTATATTATTACTACCTACACTTATAGACGGAATTAAAATCGCATTATATTAATATGTCTTTATGCATATATATATTATATGGCTGATGCGCGCGAACAACACACCGAACAGATATTTTATATCGATTTCGTTAAAACGTCTGAAACTTCAAAAACTCCTAGTACACCTACTCATTTATTCGGTGAACCTAATGAGATCCGAGCGTAGCTAGCGATGTCATCCGTCTTGCTTCGCCGAACGTTACCTACATAATTATATACCTATTCCTTCCCCCATCCCCCTTTTTTCATAAATAATTTGTGATTATTAGCCTATATAGCATACATCTGCTACTGGTAATCCGATAAATCGGGTTGTATTAAACGGACGATTTGCCGGCGCATTCACGAAGAGACTCTGCAGTTATACATCAAGGACATCCCCTTTAGACTTTAGATATGAACTTTTTTCAATACATATTTAAACGGTTCCTAAAATATATTTGTGTCAAATATCATTCTTTGGCGCCAATTACATAGAAGTCTTTTTCCTCATTAATCTCCAAAATAATTCCAAAAAATTTCTGGAATCACCAACACTTTTCTCTGTTTAACTTCAGGAATTTGAATTTGGAAATTATCTCTCTCACTTTCAGGCCAATTGTAAACTTATTTTAACGTTTTATTAATTCAACTGATCAAATATAACAAACCTATATAATACGCTCGCGTATAAATACTGTGAACTACTACAGGCACCGTCACGTCGTCGTTTGTGACGGAAACTTGGGGTTGAAAATATTCAAAAATTTGTTTGTTCCATAAGAAGATAAGACTTTATCATACTAAAAAAAATGTATTGATAATTATGTATAATAATTGGTTAGAATGTTAAATTTATCACATCAACAGAGTGATTGGTTAGTTTGTGTAAACGTAAGTTGCTATAAACAATTTTAGGACATTGTAACTATTTAGGTATTTATTATATGAAATAACTAGTTATATTATGCTAACTAAATTTATAAAATTAGAATTCATATGTAAGTTTCGTAATTTTTGGTATTGTTATTCTCATCGAAAGCTTCTTCTAAATAGTAGATATGCTCTCCCTAAAGTACCTCCCACACCGATTTCCTTTCAGAAAAGATGCTACACGTAAAAATCGGAGCAAGTTCTCTGGTGGAAAAGTGTATCGATAAGTATTGCTTAATATATTACGATGATCTAGGGTCCAGAATCTAAGCGTTCTTGAATTACAATACATATTGTAATTCAAGAATAGAGATGAGCAAAATTAATAAAGGATGAAATAAATTACTTTAAAACAAGTACGCATTGGATGTATCGAGTACACATGGGTAACTTGTTTTGATTTACGTGAACATATTTTTAAACAAATTTTACGGTTATCCAATACTTGCGATAAGCACCCGGGACCATTTTCAAATTTGTACGAAAACTAATTCGAATATTTTTGAGTAGATAAATTTTGATTTTAGATATTGAGTGAAGTGAGGAATGTATTAGTTTTACAATGATGTTTATTTAAATTTATTTTTTATATATGAACACTTTTTCTACCAGAAAATATAATCCGATTATCAAGTATAATACATTTTCTGAAAGCAAATGTTCTCTGGGTGGTACTTTAAAGAGGTCATTTTTGAAATTCACATAAATATTCGAGATAATGAGGCAAACCTGATTCTTTAGATTAAAAAAGATTGAAAAATTAAAAATAAGGTTGTCATTGGCAACCGTATTTATTTAATTTTTGTTATTTTCAAATTTGAATAATTTTAAATCTTTTTTAAACAATCATTGTTGTCATAGAAATGCACATGGTTGCAATAATTTTACTATAATATTACTTATATATATATATATATATACTGTTGATAAAGAACACTATCAATTGGACGCTGCTCAGAATCGTATTTTCGTTAGCAATGGTTTTCTATTTCTCATCTACAAAAGTTGCTGCACCCACGTTCGAAAAGTATGTCCGTCCTTTTTTAAACGCATTCACATTAAAATCCCATGTCCGCGACACCTTTTAAATATCGGTGTAGTGTATCATACTCGTATCAATATTATTACAATCACCATGGTTACTGTTTATGTGACGAAAACAGCTGCCCGTCTGCGTGTCAATTAATTGTATCTCGAGTAGAAAAAAAAAAATGACCCTTATTATGGGACTTAAAATACTAACTTCGAAGCACACGATCGGCGATTATATATCGATTATTGTCGTCCGGGATTTTGCTTTCGATAATTTTGTATTATTTATATTTATTTAAAAAAAAAAAAAAACGATGGTTAATGATGATCGATCATCGGAGCAATTCATGTAATGCTACAGTATTGGTATAATATTCTGTACGGTATTGTATGATAATTTCATTACCTAAGTATATTTTGTATTCTAGGTTTATACCTACGCACTATACGAGGATTTGATATTGATTTTTTTTTTTTCTTAGAATTTAATGTATAATAGCTAAAGTACTGTTGATAAATGAATCGTTTCGAAAATAGTATATCTTTATATACCGTGTTTTTTTGCAACGCAGGTTTTTCAAAAAAATCCAATCTTTTACAAAACACGCGCCGGATGTATAATTTTCATAATCTTCATCTTGCCCTCAGGATTCACACCCGTTTACGGTCAAGTGTTCGCCAAAACCAATCTGCACTGCGTATATTTATTATAATATCATATCTGCCGGTCAGACTTGTCACAGAGGATATCGTTCGTAAACGGAATTTTCAATTTTTGCGACGATCTGTTGAAGTACACAGGCCGTTAAACGATTACAACCTTTTTACATTTTCTGTTTGATGTGTTGTGCAAACGTGTTCGTGCAGTGTAATAGTCGTCGGTACACGGATAATAATTAAACGAGAGGGCGGTGGCAAGAGAAAATTATTTAGCCGGGGGCTATACAACAGGGACAATATTTTTTATTTTATATTTTTAAAGTTGAAAGAGACGATAAATCATATTTGATTCGAAAACACATTGAACGGAAATCGTCGCATACCTATTCACGGTATAATTTAAAAAAATAACTAAAATCGATTTTGTTTAAAAGGAGGTTGTGCCGACATAATATCTTCGTTTCCACTCCTCTCCAAATGTAGTTTATTCGTACGTTTAGAAAAAACATTGAGAAAATCGAAAAACGACCACTTAGAAAATGGTCCGTAACGGATTTCGACGGTTTTTATATCGTTTTCAAAATGAGTTTTCCGTGAAGAAGTAAAGCGAGCATACATCGAAACACTAACCTGCAGTGTAGTCTATACCCATTAGATTTCCAACTGTCGATAATTTTCGTAAGAACCTATCGTCTTTTTCTTTTTCGAAATATTATTAACACAAGTGTATATAAAAATTGGCGAGCGACTTAAAACGTTCACGTCAACTGGAAACCTACAACGATGATGTTATACGCTTTTGGTGATTTATTCCGCTTTGAAATCCAAGGCACAATCATAATAATAACTATCGTTCGCGCCGGATCATAATTTAGGATTAAAGGAGAGGAGTCGTTGATTGTAGACGTCATTTTTAGCCGCGGGAGAGCGCACGTCTTAAACGATAGCTATTAACAGTGGATATTAATTTAATGCGAATATTATACGCACTTTATCAGTCTGAGAAAGATACTGTTTGTTATAGCGCGCATACTTTATCCTACGCAAATGTTTCATCAACCGTTGTAACCGCGGTAACCGTAGAGTCACTAATATATTATATTAACCCACCTCAAAAGTCTCGTTACAGTCGTAGTCCGTTTATTCGATCGATTCGTCATTCGTGACAATCTGCTAAGACGGCGTAGTGAGTTGTAAAACGTCCGAACACTGACAATATTCTGTGGAAAAATAATTGTACGTTGCCGGAAAACGTTTTTATTTTTAAACCAAATATTTCCAATTGTGGTTTAATCAAACGTTTTTTGAACACCTATCTTGTGATAGTAACAAATATGCAGTGACAATGTAATATTGCCATTGTAGTATATAGATCTTTATAGACGTGAACATAAATTATAAACGCCGGATGATTTTAATCGAGATTACATCAGACTGAGTTTCTATAAAACATTTAAGACACGAGTCGACTTTCGGAAATGGAACGTGGAGATGAAACTGATGGGGAAGTAAATCCCTGTCTCAATTTTCATAATTATTTTAGATGTCCATATTTATACGCCTTAAGTACTAATCATTTAACTTGTACATGCACTCATGGAAATGGCTAAATCAACTTAACCGTTTAAATACAATTCAAGATCCCTCTGATTAACTACGACTTTAATACGTAAATGCAAGCTGAAATATCCGTCCCGTTTACCGAACGTTAAATAGAAACCTTGAAGTACTTTGAATACCAACCACTATGAATACAATAAGAGTACAATTTAAGGGTTAGAGTAGCCAAAAAATAAGTAAACATCTTGTTGAAATCGGGATACCTAGAATGAAAAAGACCGAATACAATATGTGGCTGCAGTCAAAGCAAATTCGATAAACATCAACTTCGGTGCACCCTGACTAGCTTCAGCTATAATAATTTGCGGCCGACGACGTGACTCTTCCAAATTAGATGACATTGGTGTAACAACTGGTAAAACGATACTAGTACTCCAAGTGCTAGAAATTTAATTTCCAATCTATGCTGAGGAACATGGTTTAAAATACACATTAACAATGTATAAAGCAATATGCACAGTAATTTATCATAAGACACTCATTATCACGGAAAGTATTAACTTTTATGCAATATTTTTGTTTTGAATATTTAAGAAGCAAAGAGCTCTACAATTTTACATTTATGTACGACTTTTGAGTCACATATTACAATTAATGTCAAACATTTTTCTCTGCTGAACTCAAAAATTCCGTGTCGTGCGTTTCCAAGACGAAAAGGACACAATGTGCGCCGGTAAGCAGATAACACGTTCTCTTAATATCAATTTTAAAATTTTACCACCTGATGGTATTATTGAGACGACATACTATTTATAAATTATAACAACACAACTGCCGGTCAACTCAATCTCACGATAAACGGATATTGTTATCGATATATTTTATTATGTTTTACAATGTTTTATTTATAATTGTAAAAATAGAATATAGTAGTAGTTCATCTTTTTTTCTACACTTGTAAACTAATAACCTATTAAGTCGTTAAATTTGTATCATGAAAAATAAAAAAAAAAATAGAATAATTAATACATTGTGATAAAATATAGTAGGTATGAAAAATAATTTGGGAATTACTACACGGCAAAAAAAATAAAGCGGATATACTTCACACGATGGTTAGGACACAATTGTAGAGAATTTGGGAAGGTATAGGTCATAGGATATAGAGGGAATTTGATTTATATTTATATTCAATGATAAGTCATTGCTAACGAAAAATGATTTGGAGCGAAATTTCTCTTATACATTTTCTGTTTCCCTAAGTTTTCCATACAATATATAGAACTGCTTAGAAAATCAAAGAATGACCTCCCTAAAGTACCGACTAGATAAAATTTCTTTTCAAAAAAGATACTTGAAAATTGAAACATTTGTATCATTCTCTGGTCGTAAAGTTGTTCATAAATATAAAAAATAGATATTAAACATCACTGTAAAACCAATACATTCCGCGGTATGTTCTGAATCTAAAAAAAAAGTAATAATAATAATAAACCGTTTCAACCATTTTTTCAGCACATTTTTGGTTAATTTTCAATCTGAGTCACTTTCTAAATACGGCCTTATTTGTTAACTTCTATTTGAGAGTTCTTAACATTTTTTTTTTCTCTTGATAAAATGATCCAATTGTAATGATCCAGTAAGTTACAAATAAGAGAAATCTAGTTAAATTAGTAAACTAGTTAGAGTGTGTTTTCGAATACATTATACAGTTTTATCGAACGATAACAATAATTTTGACCGGTTACAGTTATTAATTATTTGATTTGTCATTCGTTGATTTTTGGCATTACCTTAGATTCGTGATTATAAGTGTATTTTTTTTCAAACTAATCACTTTTCGAAGATAAATTTCACAACTGTTTTATCGAAACACGTGTCCACGTGGAAATGATAAATTAATATAATCAGTTTAAATTAAAATAGGCTATATGCTAATTCATATGGTTACTATACCATTATTACCATTACTCTCGGGTTGTTATCCATTTTTAGAATGACTGTATTATTATTAACATTTAGCTCTCATTTGTTTACTCGAAATATAGGTACTAATTGAAAGTTTTTCAAGGCCGTAAAATATTAATTATAAATATCAATACAATAATAATATAATTACATTTTTGCTTGCTATATACAGGCACTTGTTTTCTTTATTTAGCAGCCTTAAGTATGATCTCTGCAGACTCTCGACTTTATTAGTTTGCGCAACCGTCGAAGAGAAAATGTAAATAAATTTTAACATACGTTATTTGTACCCTAATCGAAATATTTCGTTAGAAAATAAAACAATTATTCAAGTATATTATAGGTAATAAACGAATACACACATTTGGATTTTTATTTTCAGATTGGTATGGATTTCAATTCATCGACACTATTTGTTACATATAATAACGTTTCATATAATTCTACTATTTAAAACAGTGCAGTATCGTTTCGGTAGAAATAAATTAAGTTTTTTCTAAACATCACAAATTAAGTTATTTTAATGTAGGTACGTGCCACGGAACTATAACCGTCTTAATTACTTTGTATTATTCGATTTTTTTTTTCTTCACAACCCATTATAATAATTACACAAAAATTGTTCGAAAATTTAAAAAAGACCGACACGATTCTCATAATAACGATATAGACCACGGTGAGGGGCCACTGCAGTGACTTTAGTCAATATTGCGTTAATATGTTTCGATTCAGAACGAAATGGTTTTTGATTTTCCAAAGGGTTTTCAAAACAATTTAGAAAAACCGGAAACAAAATTATAGGTAAAATCAAAGCGTTGCCGATTTCATTGTTTTTAATTTCTGAAAACTATGTTTTCCATCATAAATATTTTTCAAAATATAAATACGATAAAAAAGTATTTTTGTTTTATTTTTAATCTAATTAGTGATTAAGTAATTTGTTTTGTTTTTTTAATTTACAAATTTACGAAAATAATGTTTTTTTTTTATTTTCAATTTTGTTTTTTTGTTGCGATTCAGTTAAAAATTTTCATACAAACTTCAAATTTAGATAGAATACTCCTAATTGCTTATTTTATACGAGCCAATTTTTCAAAACAATTTAGCCATTTTTGAGCTACCTATAGACTTGAATTTTGTGAGATTTTAGGTGATTTTTATTTGGTTATATATTTATTATTTACTTGATATTTATTCGCTGGATAAAATTGTTAGATTAAATAGAAAAACTTGAAAATTTAAAACCAATGTTAAACCAACACATTCCTCGCTTCGCTCAGAATCTAAAATTACAACACTATCATATACGGGGTGATTTTTTTATCATGAACTGGCAATCATACCAAAGCGTTTTAAGTAAATTTGATTTCTGTATTTCTAATCCTTATGGAATCATTTAACCTATATTTTAAATCCATTTTTAATTTTTTACACCTCCATGTACCTTATAATATGTTGCCTATTTATGACCCTTCCTTATTTATGACTGCTTTGGTCTACATTCTAAACTGTTATAACTTATAAACGGTAAATCTGGTATGAGTGTTATACATATCAAAATTTCTAGAAAAATATTCTGTATTCAAATCTGTATTCCAAAGGGGGAGGGGTTCCTATTTAAAAATCAAAAGTATGCATTTATTTAAGGTACATGGAATAAGGGAAAAAAATTTAAAATGAGTTTATAATAAAGCTGTTTATTTATATATTTTAACCACCAAATACCTACAATATAAAATTAACTTCCTGTTAAATTTTCAAGCACTTTTGTTTAGTCAAATAATTATATTATCCACATAGAAATATTTACCAAATAAAAATTGCTTTTTAAGTTATTTAGTAAAAGTTATTTTAAGTATCAGATCAACGTGGGACATTCTGTAAATTCAGTATTTCTCAGATTCGAGATCACTTCCTACAATAGGGTTAAATAAATAAAGTAAGAGAAAATAAATACAAATAAATATATACGTATACAGATAAATGTAAATACTGTATATATGCGTATACTTAAAATGAAAAACAAATAAATATATTATTAGAATAAAAACAAAACAAAGCCCGTTGTATTGTGTTTCTACGATTGATTTAAATTTAAAAATAAAATCATCAGCAGGTAATAGAATTATAAGGCAATAGAAAAAATGATATATGACTGCAAATATAAAATCAAAATGACGAATATTTTGAAAAATTAGATATTATTAATCACACAAGGAGTAAATAAATTCTATTAGAAAAGATTGTAAATTGCAATGAGGTACATAGATTCTTATAATTTACAAAATATCGATTTGGAATATTATTTTTAAAATCTGTTTATATATTCTAAATGATTTTAAACTTAATTCTTAATGATTTTATCTTAATTTAGAATTTTTTGAAAAAAAAACTAAAATAACAAAACCGCTAATGTCATAGATACCAGATAATATTTTTTTTTTTTTGAAAAGCATTTATTTGAAGCAACATTACTGGTGAAAAAGTTGATTAAATTATTTTGTTTATTCTATGTGTAAAACCAATCTAAAAGAAAGAAAAAAATCTATAAAACAAATGTTTAGGTACGTTACATCGATAAAATAATGAGTTATTCGTTCCAATCGATTTATAAAATTCGAAAATACCCGTAAAATGGTATAATATAATATTGCATAAAATTAAATTTTTCGTTACGATTAGAGTGTTTGCCCAGAAACAGTTTTATTTTATTAAGAATTTACTCGATATTTTCAAACGATTAAATTTGCACTAATATAAGTTATTTATTTATTTATTTTTTTGACAATGTTACACCGATAGTTCGTATACTGTTATTAATTATTCCAATAATATGGGTCACGGCGATGATACGATTAAATATATAGTTATTATCGTTATGGATTTTTTTTTTCTTTTGTAAACTGTAGTAGATGTTGATAATAAATTATAATATTATAATTTAACACCGTTGTATACGAGGTCACAAACGCCGTAAAAATGTCACTATGTTTATTCAGCTCGAAAATTCTGAGTGCTTACCTATTTAATTTATACTGCTCGATGTGTTTTTATTTCGTGAATTTCACTACACATATATTTATATAGGTACCTTCCCTAATCTAGAGTTTACTTTCAATTTAACAATTATAATAATGAACAGAATAAAAACGGGAACAAAAAAAAAAAAAAAAAAAAATTAAAAACAAACTTTTTCATACAAATCTGATTAAATGAGGTCGTTGAGGCGTATATGATATTAGAGATATCGATTATAAACCGGCGTAAACACGAAAATTGAATCCTCCGATATCCCCCCTCCAGGGCCATGCCTAAGGGGTACGAGAGGTGCCCACGCACCGTACGCTATAACCACAGGAGCACCAATGAACATTTTTAAAGTTCTGTAAATACATATTTTAAAAACAAACGCATGAATGAACGCCTAACAGATAGGTTTAGATTTTTTTTTTACTCATCACTAAATTTGTCTGTGATCGGCTTCTGATATTTTAGGCATGGCACTACCCCCCCCCCCCCCCCAGGCAGAATTGCACTAGTACGAGTGTTCTAAACCTTTTGGGATCAAAGAACCGTTTTAAACTAATATATGAGATTACGCCCCCTCCCACCACTATACAATTGGAATACATATATAAATGTGTATAAGTTCCGTGGGGTTTTTAAAAATGTTCATGCCTCCCGTGCAATTTGTTCACGATCCCTTAGGGAGAAGAGCCCGCGAGTTGAGAACCTTTATACTAGGGCATACTTCTCTACGGTATATTATGGTATAGACATTTATCCTTAGCCAATTATCACGAAGGAATTATAGCCAACCGATTAAATATTAAGGGGTACATTTTTTCCAGTGATAATTTACAAAAGAATAATATTCACTAGGTAGTATAATTTTACCGGGAAAGTCATATCAACGTTTCGCCGTTGCGTCGATTTTCAAACACGTTATCACGTAAATCGAGCACATTTAGTGTACAAATATAATATTTATACACTAGACATAATTACACGAACCAATTAGTTTTTTTTTTTTTTTTTTTTTTTATATATATACTGTCAGTACCTATTCGTACTAGCTGCAACAATCAACCACTGAGCGAGTTTAAACAAATCTCAACTAGAATATATTATATTTGTATAATAAGCGTTGCAAGTTATTCAAACGTGTTAAAAAAAAAAAAAATAATAATAATAATAAAAGATGTATAGAAGCGTTATAATTATATTCACAAACGACGTCAGCGAGTTCTATATTTGTATTATTATTATTATGACGGACTAATTTGGTGTAAAAAAAAAAATAATAATAATAATGCAATTAAATCACCAAAAAAAAAGTAAAATAAAGAAGTTGAAAAAGTATTATAAAGTATCGCGTTATCATTTTATTAAAAAGAACATTACTTATAAACTTTTAGAACATTCGGAACGATATTAGATATAATATATAACGGCAATAAATAGGGTTTAAGTTTGAAGTTGTTGTTTTTTTTTGTTTATTTCAATGACAAACATTTAACTGGATATATTCAAATGCACATTTTTTTTTTTTTGGAAATAATTCACAAAGAAAAAAAACAACTATTATCTTACGCTATACTGTATACGCTTGTTTATATCGGCCTCGAAATAATATACCGCATCGCCGTTTAAATCATTCAGTGCGCATTTCGGAGGGTTTTTTTTTCCTCTTTCGCTCGTGTGATCTCCGGTTACAACTGTCTGGTACGGTATACGCGTGTTATTAGCCGTTATACGATTGGTAATATTTATCGTGTCGTTTTGTCCATGGTGTTCATATTTCGTTCGGTCGTATATCTATTATCTATACGCATACGTGAATAAAACGGGTACGTATACCTACCGCATAAATGTCGGGGTTGCGGAACGTAGCGGGTTATGAATTATGGCGTAAAACAAATTTTGCCTTACATAAGTGTCCAATATTTTTTAAAGTTTTTCGTATAAGTATAGACCGACTATTTTATGGGTTTTTTTTTTTTTTAACAAATCATTTTTAAACCTATATATATATATATATATATATTTATATTTGATAAAAAAAACATGTTACTCGTGTTTTTGTTTATATATTTTTTTTTTCAAATACACGAAGCCTACCAACATATACAACATAATCGCTATTAGCCTGCAGTGCGCATTCCTTGAATTATAGTAGCTGTAGGCAATTTACATTTCTGGACGTTATAGTGTTGTAGAGTGGTGTAGTCACATAAGAGGAAGGAGAGGATCTAAGTATGAAATATTCCCATGTAACTTTTCTGCGGTACTTTTATAACTTTCAAATAAAAAAAGTAATTGTTAGTACGAAAATTAAACGATTAATTTTTGCTGTCCTGTTCACGGCAATCACAGATATATTGTAATCATATACTATGACGATGGCCTAACCTCGTACAGCTACTGTTCGAATCGATTGGTATTGTAATGGATTGGCAATGTTGACAGTTCACACAAGTGTATTGATAGATCCAGAGGGTTTCTTAAATGAATCAGATCTAAAGCCAAGAGACACATATTTATTAATATAGCGATTTTGCTCGAAATAACACATTACATTTACTTAATACAAAATAATGTTTTGTAAATATTGTATACTCGTGAAATATTAATAATTTATCCCCGTGACTTAGTCCTTATTATGCCACTGGTGTTGAACTAAATCTGACAAACGGTCCTGCATTTTTAAATATTGTGCATTGTACATCCAGAAATCGCAAGTGTACACACTTTTTTTTTTGTAAAACAGTATTGTTGAACACGATACTTAGTACTATGCTGGGGATACCGTGCCATTTTTACGAAAACCTAAAATAAGTATTTTAAAAATTTACGATATCACAGTATGATCAATGAGGCCGCGTTTATTCCGATCAGAGCGAAGAAGTAGTATATTATGTTACATAAAAAATAAAATTAATCTTATGTATTTTTTTTATTTCACGAAAACCCTTTTTGTGCAATAAAAACGTTCCGAAAACACCATCTGACAATTTTATAGACGGGTAATTGAACACGGATGGTACTTTAGAGAGGTCATTTGTTGAAAAGTCGAAAGCAAAATAAAAAAAAAAACAAAGAAGAAATACGTTATAGCGAGCGTCAAAATAATTGCAGTAGTTCCGTAAACTCAACACGGAATCGTTTTTTGTATCCAAAGATTTATCATTTGTTTTCCGATTTAAAAGAACAAAACTAGAATATATTATTATTGGCTCTCGCCCCAGTCACCCAACCAAAAAGTGTGTCCCATTTTTTTTTTTTTTTTGTGTGTGTGTGTGTAGTTTGTCTCTTTCGCGTACTGAACGAACCGTTTAATCGCCGTTTTCGTTGATGTTGATGGAAAAAACCGGGTATAAATTAAGTCGTAAATTATTTTACTTAAATATCTAATTGTATTGAATTTTATATTATTTTGTGTTTTTGTCATCATTAATGAAAAGTCGCTAATAATTGTTATCGCCCTGAAACAAAACTACCTAGTTTCTATCTTTACAGTTTTAAAACTGAAGAGGATTGATTTTCAGCAGATTTACGTGTTTCTCGGTTTCTGACTTTTCCCTTCGCTTAGTGTGAACTAAGCACGTAGCCAAGATTTAATTTTTAAATGAGGCTAGTTTAAAAAAAAAATTACATATTATTATTATTACCATTAGGTACATCACTAAGAATTCAAGTTTATGTAAATTTGATTTAATAAAAAATTACGTATAGATCATCAAAAAAATGTTTTTAGATATCTGGCTACATGTCTGGTATGAACTGCATTTATTATTTAATTTAACAATATTACAAAGTGGTAAAGTCGCATGTAAGTTTGTTTGTAGACTTATAGTCTTCTATAATTTATGTTACAATTATATCCTCTGTTTTTTCCTTCTGTTATATCTTTCTATAGACTAGTCCTAGCGACCTATTTGTATCTCTTAATCCATTTTGTCTTTAAATATTAATCCTGTACCTACTATAATTTTATATCCGAAATCCTTTGTGAAACTTTTTCGTTAGTGATCCAACCGCAGTGGTGTATCGCGGTGGAGAGGGGGCTGAAGGGATTACAGTTCTCCTCTTTCTCGAAATCCCAGGTAGTCTTAAATTATTGCTTTAAATACATAGTATAATGCAGACACTGTAATTAACTGCAATATGTCATGTGTAACTGATCAAGCCCCACCAGAAAAACAAATAACTGCAAACACGACACTGCCAGCTACTAGACCAACTTATTTTCTGCGTCCACTTATTAAACGGCTACATAGATGTACTATCTATCTTCTTAAAATAATAACACAATCGCCCTGTATATACATATATATATATATTGTGAAATAGATTTTCACGTGGATTTCGGACGGCAGGTTAAACTTAATACGAAATATGCGATCTACCCATATATTATTATAATTTATCTTTATTCCTTCGGGTTTACATGATCGTATTATTATTGCAGTGCTGCAGTGTACGCGGGTTTCTCGGGAAGATTTACCGAAGTGCTGGGAATAACGCAAACTCAATTACCCGGCCGTTTTAAATGAGAAAATCCTCGCGGGAAATCCTCCCGTTTATCCCGTGTTTTCGATATGTTAGGTTAGGTAGGTAACCTACGTCACCCGGATTTCTCCGATTCACAATATTATTTCATATGATAATAACAATAATAATATATGGTTTACGGTTTTTTTTTTTTTATAAAATTTTCGAGATATGTATACAGGTAATAATAATATTCACCGTCTAAATATAATAATATAATATATTCCTATCATTTGCGCGGGGCTCGGGGCGATAAATGCAAAAAAGTATCGATTCGTGCATAACGTACCGCGTACAACCACGACGCGTTTGTCTATTTCCATAAAATTCTACAGATCGAATATATATTTTTATTATTATATATTCTCAAAAAGTCCCGCAACAACAATAATATTTCTTTTCGAGGGAAATTTTTATAACGAAACAGGAATAATATTTATATACGGGGTAAAAAATATTATCGTTTCGTTAGCAAAACCACAGCGAGTAGTTTTCGAATCTGTATTGTTCAACACAATGCACTAAATTGCTATATACTGTGAACTTATTCTCGGACACGATGGCCAGCGATAACAACAATAATAATAATATTATATTTACCGCCCGGCAGTGTCGTACAATAATATTTATTTTGCTCGTATTTAATCGCGGGAGCTCAAAATTAATTCACTATTCCAGGGTAGGTTATACAGGTTAGGTATAAAATTATACAGGACGATCGAAATAACGTACAACACTCGTCATCTCGAAAAGTGTTTACGTTTTTTTCGGAATCTGTTTGTTCAAAAAGTGTAAGAAACGAGCAGCTCTAAAATTAATGTTTCATTACCGTTATTTTTTGTACAATAAAACCGCTATGACGGTACTTATTTTTTTACAAATAACAACATTTTTAACAATAATTGAACATTTCTACATAAGAATTTATTTCAACTAATACTTTATCAGCTATTTATACAATTTGTAACATGGGTTGCTATTTGAAACCCATCGATGGTATTGGTTTCACCCTCAAACATATGGGTGACAAATTAACAGTATTTAACATTTTAGAGCGACTTATTTCTAAAATATTCCATAAAACGTATTCCGAAAAAAGTTAATACTTCCCTAGATGAGTAGTGTATTGCGTTATGTTTATTGCTCTATAAACTTGGTGTACTTATATCGACCTAATGTTTGAAATACATTACACTGTGTATTATATACTATACAAATAAAATTTATTTCATTAAAAAAACATAATTTATAATCAGTGGCGTATTTAGGATTTTGTCAAGAAGGGATCTGAAAGATATTGAATTTAAAATTATGCCATAATGTTGTAAAAAATTTATCGTAGGATAAAAAAAAGATCAATTTATTTTTTTTTGCAAGGAACTTGTAGGTATTATTTAATATTCCCTAAAATTTCTATTGAAATCAAATAACTGTGGATTTAATAATTATTTTATGGTTTATTTACAATTTAAGTATTTTATATTATACATATACACGTCAATCGGCTTTTGAAAATGGTATAAAACAATAAATATTAACAATAATTTATAATAGACTCTTTTATAGAAGGGATTTGTACGGGGGTCCGAGCATAATTTGTTCACATTTTAATTACTCTCTTATATCAACAAATTCTACTGAAATATACTTGATGTATAAATGTCCACCAATCATATTGGACAGTTATACCTTTTCCATCCCTTCTTAAATTTTGTGATAGTGATCTTGAGGTGACCTGAAGATCGTTTCCAAAATTTGGCTGTGATCAGATGAATTCCAGGCTAAGTCTCTTGGAAAGGATTTTATGATATTAAATTATAGAGGGGACTTGTGTGGGGTGCCAAATAAAATTATTTGACATTGAAGTCATTCTCTATCGGTAAATTCAGCCGAGAAATACCTAATCCAAAAATCATAAGTGGGGGAGAAGTACTTTTAATATGAAATACACCTAACATTCCTATATCAGTGAAGATCACGCACAAGTACGTTAAAAAACTACCGAGTTGTGATGCTTAAACGCTCTAGGAATTTCATTTCTTTCCTGGAAGATATGGTTAATTCGGGGAAGGGATATATAAATATTAGAATTATAGTATCGAAGGATATGATAATCCTAGCATAATCGTACTGGATGGGGTATGATGTTCCTGGGTACGAAATACTTGTGACACCTGCAATCCGAGAATAACGGTCATGTCAATTGACAATCACCATTAAATTTTCTTAATTTTATTTGGTTGTTTGAGTTTGATACGTTAGTATCGTGACACAATACTCGCATAATAAATTTATATAATTCTAAAATGTATACGCGTATCATTTAACTGTGGACAAGTACAGCTGTAGTAATTGACTAACAGTATTTGATATTGATCAATTTGATATAAAGGTAAGAATATTGTTGAACATTAATATTGCTTGGTACTTTTGTATTATTTTTATATGATGTTAATCCATTAATATAATAAATAACGCATAGTTAAAACTCTGAAAGTATTACAATTTTATTTTTTCTAAATAAAATAATGATTCAATTATTGAGCAGTAAAAAGTTTTAGTATTTTCGTTCATGTTCTGTTTAGTGTAATTTAATGGTTATTTTACTATACATATTATTAAACTTTATTATGCTAAATTTACGCGACTATTATGGTGTAATAACAGTACACAATAATTAACTCGTAAAATCATAAATACACTTATCCCCAATTCTATATTTAGACCTTTCCATAAGTCTAGCACTTTACCTGAAATTCTTCATACTCCATACTTTATGATCAATTGTTTTAACTTAGGTACACTATTTCGAAAAATTGTTTTATTAAGCAAAAAAAAAAAAAAAAAAATATGTCTATTCAAAAAATCTTTCCTTTCCTTTTTGACACATTAAATTCACTCGTACTGACGAAAAATGTTTATAAAATCTCGTGGGAAGATTAGAAACAGGTACTTATTAGAATAATAAGTAATACGAATTAGGAAAAACAAAACACGCACTTGCGCGACGTCGGTTAGTGTCGAGGAGAGTAAGTAGAAAGTAGTCGTGCACTCGTGCGAGCAACGAGACCGACGGGGTGACCTGCATCATGTTACTCGACGGACGATGCGAACATAATATTATACATGAAAACACATACAACGCTAATGATGATAATAATTATACAAAATAATACCATAGATCAAATGAACCTATGAACATTATATAATAACATATTAACTAATCTGCGATAGGTACTTAATCCAGATAACCGACTCGATTGTTTATTTTCCTGCTTTTTTTTTTTTTTTTTTTTACCGAAAAACATTCATAAATCACGATTTGTTTATTAATTTAAACAATAATTATAAAAAGATTAAAAATTATTTGCCTACAAAGCAGTCGGAAAAACTCTCGAATTCCCGGTTTATATAGTTTGTTGCGTCATTAGGTCTTAAGGGCCTATAACTAAGCTAACAACAAAAAAAGTTTAAAAACATATGTAATTTTTTTAAAATTTGAATGGAAATATTCTTTAAACCATTTGACGTTATACTAAATGACGTGTTTCGTGGACTTTTTGTGATATTATAATATTACAATTTATTGGACCCAGGATTTATATAATCGGAATGCAAATGCGCTAAAATTACAAAAAAAAGTTAATTATTACACGGAAAAATGACAAACAAAAGTTACCAAAGTTTGTAATTAAAAAAAAAAAACAGTAAATCGAATTCCATTCTTTTTTTTTAGTTTTTTTAAGTTTTTTTAATAATACAATGACTAATCACTTGAACGTTAACTTTTAAAGGGCAAAGCATTTATAACACACGCTCAAATGACCAACCCCCGAAACGAAATTCCTACGAGACTAATTTCACCGGCGCGGCGGCGGGGTACGCACGAGATAAGTTACCTAAACCAAAATTACCTACCTTTTTTTATTATTTTTTTTTTTTTTGCAAAATCCATTCTTAATATTCCGTTAACATGTAAAAATTCCCTATTTTTTATGTACATTGTTATAAAAAAAAACCCCAAAACACATTCAACGGATTTTTTACACAGATTCATCCCGTAGGTATAATATAATATTATACCTAATAGGTACCTATTATATAAAGATAACAATATTGTTATTAATCAGCCTACTGTTCCAAAACGGAACAAAGGGATGCTTGAATGATTCTATGAAGTTTGCAAACATATTTTTTCACTTGCGTGTATGTATGGCTCTGTCTCTCTCTGCGCGTCATTTTCTTTTGAATAATCATTTTTTTCCTCTAGTTGTTTAATTATTGTTACGGCCGTTAAATTTCCGGGCATTTCGCTACCCATAACGTCCCCGAGTTCGGTTGATTTATCTTTTTACTTTCGAAAAGTATGGTTTTTTTCGTTAAAAATTTTCAAAGAATTGCAACACTTTCTTCCTCGTCATTCTTAATTATTATTTATATCAAATAATGTAATGTAATATTTTAATACCCATTATAGTTATTAATTTTCTCGTCAGTTTACGTAAACTTTAGCCGTGGATCTTAAAAATTATTTTTCCCTAATTATCTACAACAATTCATTTCCTACCTATATAATTCCATTTAACTGAGTACAAGATGAGTATTTATACCACGGACAAACGGTTACACCTTCGAAAATGTTGTGTAAAATTGATTTTGGGTCTTCAGGAGTTTCACGATTTTACCCCTATTCCGTACACCGTTATCATTTAAAAATTGATATTAAATTTATTACCTTTATGCGTTTCTCTTCCGCGTGGACTTAAGGATTATACCCTTTCCTCCTATTTGCTTAAAAGTACCAAATGTACGAGAATTTATTTTGTTATGTTATATTGAAATTTTATATCTTAGCCAAGTTATAAGGGACAAAATATTTGATTTATTGAATACGAATTTGTTTTTTTATTAAATTCGCCTAACTGTCGAAAGTATTGGTTGTACTTAGAAAAAAAAGAATCAGCGATTTATTCATGAATCTCAATTGTTGTTTCTTTCACCTTCCACACCTCCCTCCACCAATTGAAAATTCTTGGGCACCGAATCAATCCTTCGCTAAACATTGTCAGGTTGTGTTTAAAAAAAAAAAATCACTCTGTATACGAAAAAAATTGTATTGGTCTTATCTAAACATAATATTTTAGTGTACATTGCGTGGAAATATATTTTGACTAATTAATATGAAATCGTCAAGATAATATTCTTTATCGTTTTATTTTTTAGTTTACCATATTTGTTTTCATACAGTTGTATTAAAATTATGCATTTTTTTTTTTTTTTTGGGGGGGGAGGTATTTCTGTAGATGATATAAACGTGGAATTATAAAATTTCCACGGGTAGTTTTACTGTTTTGTATTATTATTATTAATTATAATAATAATTAATCTATTTGTTCAGAAAAAATAAAAAAACGAAAAAAAAAAATTTAAATCATCCATTAAACTTTTAATGATAATACAATATACTGTATTATTGTGTTGAGTATACATCTTCACTTTTAATATACTGGGTGTCCTACGGAGTGATCAAACAAATATACAATAACTTTTGTTCTTTTAAATTTATAGTTTTTATAATTGAAATTTAATTTATGACAATTTAATTAAAACCAAAATGTCAAATGGTACAAAAGTATTGCATTTGTCGTATCTCCGTGGGGCATTCGGTATACTTTTTTTTTTTTTTATCAAAAGTCCAACGTTCAAATATTATACAAAATAAATATAATTTCATCACCATTTAATTAGATACAAGAAATAAATGGAGTATCTTTTAAAAACAACAACTCATACAGTCCATCCGTTAGTCAATTAGGTATTAATATTTTTATGAAATAACCAATCATTTTGCAGTTCGATAGTGAATTTTAAATTTTAACTCAATAATCTGACGTTTATAAAAATGGTGGCGCGATGTTGACAGTTTTCGTCTTTCTTGGTGATACCTTTCATTATCATTTCCTAAAGGCATTTTCACACTGACCGGAGAACACACTAATTCTTGGTGCATACGTTAGCCGATCTTGACTCAGGTCTCCTACTTCTCAGCGAGAACCACAGTAACCTGAACAACCATCAGAGCAGAATCTCCAGTAGGTACACACAACAGGTTTTAGGTAGCTTTCTTCAACAAATCACCAACATCGTCGCAAAAGAGATTGGATCCAGTCTCCGAGCTTCGCATCAGAGATATCAGGGTGTTTAGTAACTTGTGGACCCCAAACGGCGACACCGTGGCCATTTATTTCGGAATCGACGAAATAAATTTAAATTTTTTGTTGAAACATAAGAATAAAAATAAAAAAATAAAAGTACGATAAATACTGGATACTATCAAATAATGTCTATCAAATTGATTACTGCATTATTGGACCCAATGGATAAGTCAAGAATTTATTCACAGGTCAAGAAAAATTACATAATGGATGACAAATGACGTTAGTCCCAGTAATTATTGATCGAAGTAGACTTACGTGGAATTCGCCTTTGATCGAACCATTTTTAAGCGTTATTCTCCATGTTACGCTGTCGTTAGCGCGAAGTGACGGTGCAATACTTAAAATATTCATACAAATAAAACATGGTCTGACAAATTCAAAGATCATCCCAGCAATAATCGAACAGATTACCGTCAAATTGTTTATAAATGTGTCGTCGGTAAACATTGTACCGCAAATTTCACGGACGTGAATGTTAAAATATTGTAAAAAAAAAAAAAAAAAAAGTAATTATTGTAAGAGAAATACAGGTATTTTCACGTCCGTGCGACCTTATTTCGATTCTATTTCGATTACTTTAACAATATAAATATAAATATTGACCGAGTTCGACGACAGTAGTTACTCGTATACAATTTTTATTTTTAAGGGACTCGAGGAAAGTCAAAAACGTTGTAAACGAAACAAGGAATTAATTTTAATTACCGTCTAAGTATAATAATATTATCACTTGGTGTATTCAAAAAATATGCCTATACCGTTTATAAATACAAAACGTACAAGCATTTTATAATCGATTGTATTAAATCTTTTTAGGTTCTACGTTAAAATTATATACAGTGGGCGATGTACTGAAATGGCTATTTTTCAAAAATAAAAAATTTACACTCTGAACATTTATATTAAAATAATATTTATAAAAAAAAAAAACAACCCGGACGGTCTAAAAACAGCTATTTGGTATTGGTCACTCGTCTCGTTTCACCCTAGTCGACCATTTGTTATGCTTATAGACATTTACGGACCTTACGATAGCTATTCCACGAAAGGCCCCGGGGGTCACACCCCTCTGGAAAGAAAAGAAACCGCTTCCCAATAATTTACTTGATTTTTTTTTCCGGGTAAAAAAAAAAAATAAAATACAAACACGCAACAATTTTTTAGACGTGCAGCTATAAATAATTGGTCCGAAAAATGTATATACCTACTATAAAATATACAGTAGGTGCCGTTCATTTTTCTTAGTTGGAAAATACGAAAATAAAATCACCATAGTTGCTGTATACAAGAAGTAAACAACAAATATTGTATATTATTATACAGGTGATATTTAAATACATAACTAAATACAAATATTAGGTTCTCGTGTTATTCGCGAATTAGCGTACATACATACCCATTCTCGGCAGAATAATAATTACAGAAATAAACCTGCAGAATTGAAATTTATGGTTATCATACAAAAAAAAATAAATAAAAACCCATTCGTGCGATCTCGATTAGCGGTTATATTGCAGGTATACCGAAATAACACCAAACGTTATGGACTGTTTTGCAAAACTCACGATTATTTGTAAAAAAAATTAAAATTACAACCTTATTTTCGACTTAATCTAAAATCTAAGATTAATTTGCACGTTTTGTACATGTAAGCACCTTTGTAGTGGTACATAAATTAATTTTGAAAAAGATGCATAAAACTATGACAATAAAGAGGAAGAGGTAGCCTCTCCCCCCGAGAACGAATACTCACCATTATCCCGTACTCTCTCCCCCTTCGGATATTTTAGTACTTTTTATTATAATTATTCGTTTTATTTTTTCAAGAAATCATTAGAAGATTTTGTTTAAATTAAATGTTTTCAATCAAAATTAAAAACAATTAAAATATAGTTTTCGTGAACAAGTGTACAAGTAAATTGTGTAACTTTTAGGAAACAAAAAAAAAAACTAAATAATATTATATTACAAACTTCTATACAGACAGATTTTCCTATTTTGACTTATGACTAAATACAAATGGTAATTGCATTTTATTAAAAAGAAGACGGACACGTGTCAACGCTATCAATCGATCCGTCGTGATATTTTTCATAAAACTGATGCAAAATTTGACTTTTACCATTTTACACGAACACCGTCCAATTATTGTTAACAATATAATAGTACAAAAAACCTAAGAAAAATGTTATCATCATAAAATTTAACATTGAACAATATATACATATATATATATATATATATATATATATATATATTTAATTTTTTGCGATCTCTAAGGCATTATAAAAAAAAAGGGGGGTATGGGGGAATCAAACTATTATATTCTCCCCATGAAAACTACGACCCTGTACCTACATGGAGTGAACAAGACGTAGAGTTTTAATTTAGTTCACAGTTTGCCCATTTTGGGTTCTCGTCACTGCCGGTAGTAGAAATTCTACTAACGATATGAAATCTATTATTCTGCGTGGGTATTAGGTATTAGGACCTGCACGAGTTTACCTTGACCCGTGGGCGTTGAAAAGGGACAGTTTACAATACCTACGCTCGTGCGTGTATAATATATGTATTCGTAAGATACGTGTGATATATAGGTAATAAATATAAAGGCGAAAGTATAGAATAATATGCCATCAATTTCAAAAAAAAAAAAAAAATACAAAACTAATTCCGAATAGAACTTGATTTACAGTATCACAATAAGAATCTGTATTCTTTTTGGATGCTTTTCAAAACCACTTAAATGACCACCAATAATATAACTATGGAAAAAATTACACGAAAGGAAATTTTTAAAAACTAACGTTAAATAAAACGTCCTGGGATAACGGAGACGGATACAGCCACTGTTATAGGTAATCCTTTTGTATATCTGTAAGCAACGATAAATCATTGCTAACGAAAAAACCATTCTGAACGCAGTTCAATTGATAGTGACGCTTTATCAACAACGTGTATCATCTGGACAACATTTTCTTTCAGAAATAATGTTACGCGTATATATCTGAGCAAGATATCTAGAAGAATTTTTGCACAATATAAAAAAATAAAATAATAAAAAAGGAAAAAAAATAAACATCTTAGTAAAACCAACACATTCTTCGCTACACTCAGAATCTAAAATAAAATTAGTGCTGATATTTTTATCTCGTAAAATAAACGTAATAAATTCAAAAACGTTGATGGACGTTGCTAAAGCTTTACGGTGTTCAAAACTAAAAGATTAATATAATATTATAAAAAAAAAAATCATAAGAAGTAATTTATAATAATTATTTTCAATCATATTTTCAAATTTTCAAATTTGAATGGAATACAATTTTTTTGTTTTCGTATTTCGCGCTTTCTAGGTACATACCTAATATTTTGGGTATATCTAATAATATCTGAGCTATACTGACTCAATTAATTTAATTTAATTGAAAAATTGTTCACGAGTTAACACGGTAAAAACTAATTGATTCAACAATTAATTAAGTTAATATTTAAACGTTGGTTTAAAATTTGAATTAACTTTTTAATCAAATTAAGATAATTTTGTTTTATAATTGTTATTTTCACAGCCACAATAAAACCTTGTTATACCTTTAGTTTTGCAATTTATTTTTGAATAAGAATATATGACCAATGTGTTAAACACAGGGTAATTATTTCGGGAATATTAAATTACACCTAATTATTTTAAATTCTGATCTTTGCGTACATTATTTAACAAAAAAAAAAAAAGTTTTTGTACGGTAGTACTACTACGATAATACCTACTCGGTATGTAGTGTACAGATAGGAAATGTCGTATTGAATAATTTAAAAAAAAAATATATAATTTAACGTAATGTGATCTAGTTCATCTTTGACTTGTTGTTGATATTTATTAAGATAATGTAAAAATAATTACATCTAGTTCACAGTTAAGTTAAGACAAAATTAAAAAACATTAAAAGTTGAAATAAACCTAACTATTAATCTTTTTACTCATTAATACCTTGTCTTAATTTTTAAACGGAAAAAGTTGCAGATTTATTGAAAAAAAATATATATTGTATTTCTATTGACTAAACAACAATTGTATTATTATCGTCAATCTACAAATTTATGGAGAACACGTTAAAACACTAAAAAACTTAAGTATGTACACAAATCGTTTATAGGACACTCGTTTCGGTTGGCATTCCGTGGTCGAAAAATAGAAACGTAGTATATATATATAGTTGCCTATATCATTATAATTTTAAATTCGAACGGTATAATAATTGTGTTCAGCAAAATGATTCCATTCGTGCATTGAAATTAAATTTAAGCGTTAAACTCGTACTATAATAGGTAACATTTTTTTTCGATTTTAAAACACTGAACATCGTCAATACGGCTGTTCTTGCGTCTCGTAGGGAATCATTTTAGTGGAGTCGAGCATGTGTCATATTTATACTACCAAAAACAAATATATTATTATTATTTAGGGGTGAAAATAGCCATTTTTTCTACTCCACGTCTTCACCCCCCCCATTCCTCAGTAATTGGAAAGTTCCCGTCGTTTAACACGACCGATTTTTCAAAATACTAAGGCTGAACATGCCCCTCTCTCCTTTCCTCTCTCGTTCTTATCGCTGTCGTCCGGGCGTACGCCAAAAACCCTCAGTCTGCATTTCGCTGTCCATTTCTATAGTTGCCTATATTATGTGAACATTGAATATGCTAATACCGTGCCACCAATGGAATAATCGTAACCGAATCGTTATAATAGGTACTGTACATATTTCATAGACATAATTTATATAGATGTCTATATAAGATAGAAAACGATACATTATACAGTTTTTAATCATCAATTTATCACATTGTTTAAAACATGATAATTTATTATTTTCTCATGAATAACCCTTTTTTTTAAATGTACATACTTATGCATGAAACCTTTTGTGTTTCAACGTCAAATGATGAATAATTACCACTATAAGGTGCAAATGACATTACACTTAAATATAAATACATACATTATAAAATATACAATAAAGTGATCTTACAAAACACGTTATTCTCTTTTCACTATATGCACAGTAAAACAAAATAGTTTTATACCGTTTATATTCCCATATTATACATTTTCTTTGTCCCCAACCAATGGCTGCTTTCTTATATACTCCATATTATTTCGGAATGTAATTAAATAATGATAAATTTAATTGGTTGTAAATCACACGACTATTTAGAACATATTTAGACTGAAAAAAATTTGCTAAACGTAAACAAATTTAAAAAGCTAAAACATAATATGCGCGTTAATTTAGTTTCTAAACTCTAAAATGTTGTCTAGAAGAACTCATAGATGTTAGTAAACTTTTCCAGTAGGTGTTGCTAAAGTATTCTCAAAGTCTTAAATTAGAGTTCTTAATTAAAGGCCACCTGGCCACGCCTCACATATTTTAATGAGTGGACTTTTTTTAAGAATTCGTTAATGCTGTTTTGATTTAAGTTACACCAGAAAGAATCCAAGGAGTTTGAACGACTACTCAGAAATTTGTTTAAGACTTAATTCATACACTTAGTTTCTATTGGAAACACGATGAAAAACATTAAATTTGTATTTAATATTGTATTATCATTTGAATGAAGAGAAAAAGAATTATTTTATATGTAGCTTTTAAATTATAAATAGCCATAAGAATCTAAAAAAAAAAAAACACATGCGTTAATCAATCACCATTTGGACAAAACACATATTAGAAGAACTAATAGTAGATTTTATGCAATCGTAATAAATCCAACTGTAACATCTAATGCAGTTGAGATTTCGAGTAGTTTTGAAAATAAAGTTCCAGAGAAATTTAAAGACCAATCCTTTATGCAGTTAGAATAAGTTAGCAAACGAGAAACAAAAGGTATTTAAAGGGACTGATGGATATGGAACCGGTGACTAGTTTTATCAAAGGCTATATGACTCAGTAGTTACTGCTCGTTACGCATGGAAAAGAAAATAAACCAACGAGAACAACCAAGGAAATGGTATATGATAGAGATTGATAGCTACGACAGAAAAGAAGAAGAATATATTTTGTACCGAGAACTGATAATTTTATGTATACTAATATTATACACACGACAGAAAAATAGAAACAAGTTTCTTTATAAATATTAAGTTGACAAGTAAGTCTCGAACTATAAAGCGTTAATAAAATATATAATATTGTATAGGCACGAACATATTTGTTGTTTTTCGAGGAAAAAAAAAACGATAAACCTAGTCTATTTGTTATTTTATTCAATAAATATGACAGCGGGTGCAATATGTTAACGGAATTTTTGATAGGCGTAGTTTTCTATGTGAATCCGTGATTAACTCGTTATTATTATTTATAGGTAACGATAATTCCGCCAAACGGATGAAAGTGACATCATATTATTATTACGTGTATAACAACACGTGTTCGTGTGGTCACCGAATTATATTGTATACACTACAATCACATGAAATATTAACATTTAATCATTTCGCATGGCTATACTACAAACACGTGTTACGAAACCGCACAGGCTTCGGCAGCAATAATAAACAACATTGTAAATAGTAATAACGTTATATTTGCAAACGTTGTATTATTATTATTACCTACTATCGGTATTTATTATTTAATGGTAGCGTGCAATGAACTCTTAAACAATATATCAAGGTGGTTATGAGTTGAAAAAAAATAACTATTCGTCCGGCTATACACCATAAAGGACGATAGAAAATACATTGTTTTAGATTTTATTCGTAGAACGATACATAAAATATAATATTGGTAATAGCAAATAACAGCTATTTCAACATCGGTGTTCAGGGTATAATACTCATATTATACGTTTTTGGTACGGATGTGCAAGTATTTTATTATAAAATTAAATTAAAAAAAAAAAAAAAAACACTTATTCTGTACAGTCATTTTGGAATTTAGACGTTTTCGATAGAGGATATTATAAGTTATACTTCGACATATAGGGCCAAGGAAAAATTAAAAAACTAAAATGCCATATTTTTTATCGCGGTAACAGTTGTTTTATACAACTTTACTGCTACATGGAAATTTAACTACAAAAAAAAAATAGGTCATTTTGCGTTTTTTCGAGTAAAGTGTTTTCGATATTTTTTTTTTTACTTTTAAATATTTTAGTTAAACTACTCACTTATTGGTATATACGATTATCATTATACTTTAACCTATAGTTCGAATATTATTAAACAAAATAGTTGATCATGTTTGAATTGCATATACATGTTTACATTTTAAAACGGGTGATGCAGGTTACTGTTTTCTACGATGTTACTTTGAATTCAAAGTGAAAAATTAAAATTAAATGAACATTTATAATTGCTCTTGTCACTGCGGAGATAATTAATCACTGAATTTATCAAAAAACTTTTACGTTCGTATATATGATAATGAAAACTATTAAAAAAAAAAAAAAAAACTTTAAATATTAAAAAATGTTGATTACAATCAGTAACGGTTCGTGCTCGAGGGCGATAGTATTATTACACGATGGCCCCTTCAACACAATAGAGACACTGCTGCAATATAAATATATATAAATATATTTGTTTTATGTTTCGATAATAATTAATAATTTTAATATAGGTAGAATAATATTAATTATGGCAGTTTTATCGTGAATTGGCAACTTTCATATTTCAATAGTTAGAAAAATAAACGTTGCCGGTTTAATCAAATATCATAATATCGTGAACATCGAATAAAATGAAAACACGTATTTTAATAATGTACAAAATTACATGCAGTAATTATTGATGGGGGAAAAAAATGTTTTATATTTGTTTTTATTCATATTAATATTTGATTTACAAAATTTACACCATGCGCATTTTAAATCAAATTATTAATATACGAGTGTACATGAATTTACTTAACAATACGTTAAATTCACTAAATGCAATCAAATTTGCATTCAATAAATATATTATCGGTGGGACACGCAATGACTAAAGACATATTGAGACGGATAGAGAGAACTTCAAGTGAAAATTATACAGAAAAAATGCATGCTATATCTATCAGTTGTGACCATAGGAATTATATTGGATTAGAATAGTAAATACAATTTTGATTACGAGTGTTATATGAGGGAATGAATGCATGAATGCTAATTAAATGTTGTAGAGATCTGCATAGTGTGACTGAGATAAAGACTTAATCCACTTTAAGGTGGTGAAAGTGAAGAAAACGATACGGTGAGGATGTGAGTACTGGGTGTAATAGTTATGATATGGGTCAAGAATAACCAATAAATAAAGAATTGTCATTTAACACGACATTAGTTGTGTTTTTATTTGAACTTTTTATTATGGATATAGACCAAATGGACACGGTAAAAATTATTTCTGAACTAAATTACTTTGACATCAAATTTCGAGTATTGTAAAACACTAAAAAAAAATACGTCATCGAGCCAGCGACCTGCTGTCGAATACTAATTTTCGTTATTTATAAGAACGCTTGTATTTAATATATTTGATTAATTGTTAAATCAAGCTAATAATTAAAATTATAGAAGTTGCAAAGCCACGTCAAAAGCACGCTAATGTAATCTTTCTATTTTGTATGTCTTTGATGGTTATACGTCGAACAAAAAAATTAAACAGAATTTCAACAATCATTAAATTTAATTAAAATATGCTGCTACAAAAATCAATCATTATTGTATTTGGTATTTGGATTATATTAAATACACACCGAGTCGTTTTATTTTAAAAGGTCACAGTAATACCGGTATTTAAAGGGGTTGCGTAAATATAATTTTAACGAAATTCTCGAAATAAACAAATCTAATGAATCAAAACAAGTGGCGCATTTAAGGGGAATAAACAAGAGCGATCACTCCCCTCTCACTCCACCCGAGATCGTTTTTTTTTTACAAAGGTAAAAATTGATCTTACAGAAAAATAAATAAAATGATTAATAATAATTTAATTTTTAACATCATTTTGTTCAAAAATCTTGCTCCAATTTAGATGCTTGTACTTGAAGGTATATTGTGTAGACAATGTTGTCTAGTTGATTTTTTTAGACTAGTCCTTTTCTTTTATATTTATCTTTCTTCAAAATGTAGAAAACACGGAAAGCGGTTAAAAAACGAGAATATTTACGGTGAAATTCTGTATAAAATATTTCTATATTATAGTGACTTGAAATTTCCATTGAAGACTTATATTAATATTCTTTAGATGTGCTACGATTTCCAAAATGTTCTTGTGTGTGTTGAAGTTATTTATAGCTATTTGACATTTTGAAGTGGTCAATATTCGGTTTTATGTGAATACAATTCTTTGGCATCTCAAAAAATTATTGAATATTTGACATAAGGTTCGTCATAAGTAGTGCTTTTTGACAATAAAAAAAAGTGACTCTTGACAATATTTTCCCATAGACCACAGACATTATTATAGATTGATCATAAACTCACTCCACGCTCTCCTTTAGGCATACTATATGGATGTATCATGCACAAAAACTGCTTGCTTTAGGACTTGGTGATAAAACGATCTTTTAAACGGTGTTCGGTTATTATTTCTTACAATTTTTAAAGAAACTGTAATGTTTTTTTTTTCTCCGGGACACTTAGGAAACAACCAATTGCCGTTCGTCAATGATAATGCAATGACGGAATAATAGTACTATTATTATTATTACTGCATACTATACAAACGTTCATCGAATACAGAGTGTGCTAAGTACATACAATAATGTGAAAAAAAATACATAGCGTTGCGCAAGATCTCGTGGTACATTAAATACTTCCAGATACTTCAAAAGAGTGTTTGTTTGATTCAATTTTCAAAACAGTATTTTAATATTTACCAATTATGTAATATGTTTTATACTAATATATACCTATATATATATTATATATACCTCATTGAAGTTATGTGCTAAAAAAAAAAAAAAATTAACGAAAGTCAACCCTCACGACACCCCAATAACTACTCCAACGGGATAGTAATGTATTCAAGATTTAAACGTGGCATTTTTTTGTTTTCAGTTTTAAAAAATCGGTACCATTTGTTGATAAATTATTATCGAACTAAACAAATTTGTCAATCCCCAGATAAATATGCGGTCTTTAATTGTCATGATAGACTATTTTACATTTAACGGGTAATTATTTGTAGATAAAATGATTTTTCCATACATAGTTCACGCTGAAATACTAATCTGAGCATACTATTATAACTATGTAACACGACAAAAAATATTTATATTTAAATGATCATTTTTTCCATTCATAATTAATACAGTGTTCAATAAAACCTATAGAAAATAATTTAGTGTATTTTACGAATTTTCAAATGACCAAATTTATTTAAGGCCTATGGATCTAGATCCTACGGCCAGATCTATTTCGTGAAGTAGTACAATATTACGCTTTTTAAACGCAATAATCCTGTGACCGTTAAAAATAGTTAACAATGCTACTTGAGAAAAATGCACGTTGATTTATTAATTTCAACCGTCTAAAGCAGAAATTAAAAAAACATTATTTAGTGTTCTACTTTTACTGTTATCTACTGTTTTATTATTTATTGCATTTTTTTTTTTTCATTTTTAATTCGCTTTATACAACACCAAGTGTGATATTTATGAAATTAATGATTGACGTACACAAATGTACTATATTGCAGCATTTATAATTTATTTAGGAATCAGTCTTAAATTACAACTAACTAATGTTTTAAAAGGTTTATATCATCGTTATAAACATTAAAATAATGATTGTACAATAATTAACATTATTTTTAAATAACAACGTGTTTGTTAAAAGTAATCGAGTATTTCTTGTAATATTATGAGAGTAAAAGTAACGACTGTTCGACCTTCGAACGTTTTCAAAAAATAAGTTAATTACATTTTTTTTTAATTAACTTGACTGAATTAACGTTATTTTTGGTTATATTGTTTGGACTCGATACAATTTTAAATGGTTATACACAACAAAATACCAAAGGATCAATTAAATACGACATTGTACCAATAATAATAATACAAGTAGTTTTAATGAACTGGAAATTAAAACTTTTAAATATCGTTCCTCATTTAAAGTCAATGTTTTCAAAACTGACTTGAGTGAATATTATGTTACTACTATAATTATATGTATATAAATATATATTTCTTTTTTTAATTTTTTTTATTAGTTTTATAAGTATACCAACCCAATTGTAATTATAATTAAACTGTACTTATATCATTATGATTTATTAATTTCTACAATTTTCAATGAAATATGACAATGATGTTATGTTTTTCGTCTATCTGTAGGTTGATAAATAGATACCAAGACGTAACAATCGTATAGTTATAATATTTAATGAAAAAAATATCGCATTTCTATTTAAAGAAAAATTGGGAATGTTTAAAAGGGTTCACAAGTGTTGTTTTGAAAATAACATAATTAATGAACAGAATCGTAATATTCATCTTTGATACAATTAAGGTATAGGTGGCTTAATAATAATTATAATATTTGTAAGCAGGTTACGGTATAATAATAATTATTGTTGTTAATATTTAATACCTTCAACGGCATAATATTATAATTACTGTTTCGAATTAATACATTATATATTATTATAAAAATGATAGGGGACAAAAAAAAAATCCTTATATAAGTTATAAATACAAGTTCGAGTTGAAGATCTGATAGTCAATATTTTAGATTCTGAGTACAGCCAATTGTGTATATTATGTTTGCTTTTTTCAGAACGTTTTTTTCTGTCTATAACCAATTTTTCTATCATAGTCTTGCTTCAATCATAAAATTAAAAAAAACTCTTTTTCGTAGCATTTTTATTTTAGTATGAGTGCACAGTGTAGGATCTTTCTGAAAGAAAAAAAAATTATCTAGTTGATGCATTTAGCTATCGTTTTTTTTTTTTTTTTTTTGATTAAAGTTTTATTTAAAAATTTGGGAAAAGAAAAAGTTTATGGATATAACGGTTTCATTGTTATCAATTTTGTATTTTTGTTTCCTAATTCGGTAAAAATAATCATAGAGACTTGAAATAATCACATACTTATATTATATATTTCTAGATGTGGAAAGATTTAAAAAAACAAATCCAGCGATTTTTAAGCTATTCATAGGCACGTTAACCCACAATTTGGTTTTTTTTTAGTTTTTATTTAGTTTAATGGTTTAATGTATAGGTAGATAAAATTGTTTGGCCGAACAGAAATTTTGAAAATTGTACACGAAATAGGTTACATCATAATTTGTAATTAGTGATAAAAGTTTAACGCATTGCAGTTTTATAGATGAACTTTTATAAGCCCAATTTTTAATGAACATATTAAAAAATCACTGTATTTTTAAACGTGTTTATCCAAACTTCACTCTGAATCGTGTTTTATAATCAATAATTTATCGCTGCGTACAGATATAAATTAAATAACTCTTTGTATCCTTCCCAACTTTTCACCTACACAAGTGGAACATCTATATGCAGTATCAGCTCTTCATTATTATTATTACCGATTATTATTATTTAGTTACTTTACAAAAACAAAAATTTTCCAAGAACAATGATAAATTAAATAATGTTTATAATCAGATTCACTATAAATCCAGAAGAAAAAGTTTTATTTCTGCACGGTAAATATTAAAATAAAATATTATATTTTAATAAGTATAACGTTAACCAGAAAAGGGTATGATGTCATTTACCTATGAGTTGTCGTTTTGAAATTGAAAATGTCATTCCCAACTCACAAAAGTTAAGATGAATTATTTTCGTAATTTACGTTCCATCCATTTGCATTCTGCAATAAATATTTTAATATTCAAAAGTGAAATTTAGAGACAAAAAAAAAATATTTTCTTTTTGTACACAACCGAATTTGTGTGTATAGTAAGGTTAGTTATTGTAAAAAGTTCCGTTAAAATATTGTGTTGACCTACTGGTATGTAGGTATAAGTACTTACTAAAATCCTAACAAAATGGCAATAAACCAATGTGGTTTAATGGCAAGTAATTTAAAATTTCACCCAGTATCAAGTATAGACATAATATTAAATCGTAATAAAGAATAAAACAAAGATAAAGTATGTATATACCTAATCGTAAAAACACTATAAAACACAATACACTCTGTTCTCGTTGGCGCGACAATGATTGTTTAGTACATATAATATTATGCTGAATTAATAGTTATTGTGTGATTTGACAACCAGAATAAAACATTTTGGGCCCAACAAATTAGTTGTAAAATGTAGGAGTAGTAAAATGTTTTGTTTGTTTATATGATAAAAAAACACGTGCAAAAAATACCCTAATCTTATTGACGAGAAAACGCAAATAATAGGTTTAATTTAAGTCTTAGTTATCCATAATCCAAGATTGTTAAAAACTAATGTGCCACGCATTTTCCGTTTTAGAATTTGAGAGGAGAGAGGAATGTATTGGTTTTACAATGATGTGTATTTTTTTTTCTGTGAATAAATTTTATATCAAAAATTTTGTTTTGATTTTTAAGTGTAGTACTTTTTCTGAAAAAAATCTGACTGAAATGGTACTTTAGGGTGGCAATTTTTGGTTTTCCCAAGGGGTTTTTTAATTAAATGAAAAAATCGGGGAAAAAACGTAGGAAAATCGGAAAAATTTACGACAATTATTATTTTCAAACTGTAAATATTACGACATCTTAAAACATGTACAACTGAACTCTGCTCAGAAACATTTTTCGTTAGTAATGATTAATCGTTGCGTATAGAATAAATAAACAATAGATTTTCCCTCTATCTTTCCCACTTTTCACCAACAACACTGGACTACCCATCTTATGAAGTATGTCCGTTTATTTATTTTTTAATACTGTTGTAAAGGAACATACTTCTTAAAAGTGCGATATTTCGTGTATAATCAATTTTCAGTCTATAGACTGAGCAGTACACATAAAACTTTTGGATTACTTATATTGTAGTGCCCTTAGGAAGTGTGTTCGAAAAAAGAAAAATGCACATTGTAAAACTAAAAGCTTCCATTCTTCATTCAGAATCTATGTATAAGTATTATTACTATTATTAGGAACTGTTATAAAATACAATTTGAAAATGAGTTTGAAAAAACTTTACTGTTTAATAAAATGTCTGTTAATAATAAATAACTATACTTGATAATAAAATATAATACTCTGACACCGACCAGCGTAGTCCCCTACAAAAATCTAACCGTGCAAATGAATCAAGTCCTAGATCGCCTACCAAAAAAGTTAGCCTATCAAAATAATGACATCTACATTGTGTCCAATTTTGCTCTTTCTTTTGTCCATATCTTAATTTAATTCATAATTGCATACATATTGTAATATTTTTCCGTTTCCTAGTACCGAAATAGTGCAGTAATTTTTAAAAATTTAGAAAAATCTAAAAATTATATTATTTTCATGTGAATAAAATGTAAACAATATAAGCACTCTAAAGATTTTGTATGTATTTTTTGAAAATAATTGCATTTAAAAACCAGTTTTTAGTGCATTAAGTATAGACTTTAGACAACATTTTTAACATTTTTCTTACATATATATTAAAAAAATGTAAAAAACATTTTGTAATACTCAACCAACCATAATAGGTGTAAGCCAATAATAGATAATAAAATAACCTCCTCGTGGTGCAACCTACATACATTTGAATGAACTTGGGTGCATTCGGGCCACGTTGAAAATATAATAGTTTTTCTTGAAACGCACTATGGTGGCCCCGACTTTTTCAAGGGGGGAGAGATTTTTTCTATTCTTCTGAGATCATTTCTTCCCATCATTCACTTAACTTCTATGTGAGTACATATGACCCTGGTATTAAATGATTCATTCAGAAACTGGCCCAATCTTAAGAATTCATAAAAAGGAACAGTGTTTCTCATTGAAATAAAGTGAGAATATGAATTAAAAAAAGAACAGATTTTGGCTAGAATGTAAATATCACAACTTTGTTAGGTCGTAATTTTTTATAAAAAATTCGTGGACTTGGCCCCTTTTTCAAGGTTAGGTTTCTGTTAGGGACATCATTCCTTTTTGTTGGCTTCAGCATCTTGGGCATTATATTAGTTTTTTACGAGACACTGGGGGGATTTGTATTATTGCACCATATAGTAATAATATTCTCGCAAAAAACTTAGCGAATCCGAATAAGAATATAATATAATATATTTTCTGCGAGAACAACGTCAATATTATGGCATTATTGTAATAGAAACGATGCACGGTTTACTGGTAATTTATTGAGTCAACTAAGTGCGCTATTTAGTTTAATATAATACAAATGAACATCGTCTCTAAAATCCATGTCCTTTGTATATTGTTAAGTATAATACCTAGTCAGAGTGTATTCACATAATTTAATATTTATTATTGTGTTATGTATATAAACTCATGTTGGGGTTTATTAATTGTTTAGTAATATTGTACTACTAAGGCAAAAACTAGGTATACCGTATTTATTATGTTTTGAGCTTATTTTAACATAACAAAATAATTGTAGACGTACGTATATTATGTAGAATTCGGTAAATCGAGTATATTTTTTAGTAGAAATAGGTAAATATATATATATATAAATACATATTTTATACGAGTAAGTATACAAAACGAATAATATGAAACATAAATAAATATTAATGGCAATGTTAAATTATCTTTTTTTTTTAATAATAATACAACTTGATTAATTAATTGAAATAAAATTAGTTTACTTCTAATAATATTACGGCAGTTTCAAATACATCTAACATATTTTAACAATTTCGAAAATGGTCCCATAGATATTGTTAAGTACTTTACTTTTTATAATATTTTTGTTTCATATATAGTGCTAAACATGTACTATAAAGTTTTATAACTTTTGCAATTTTTCTAACAAATTCAAACAATGTCTAATAGTTTAGAATAGGGTTCGTTAGATTGGTTTCGGAAAGTTGTGCTATCACTTGAATCACTATTATGTCTTCAACAATTATGATAGTATAAGATACTTTTTCATGAAATTCTTTTAAAATAGTAAGTACAATAATCTAAACAGTATCTAATAAATGTTATTGTGCAAGTAAAACGTTTGAAATAAGGGAGCCACTCAATTTAAAGTACGGTGAAAAAAATATTCCTGGTAAAAAACATCGATATAATTTACGTAAATTTAGCAAGGTTACATCTCGAAGAAGATGCGTTTGATGTTTCGTAAGAGAAACATATAGTTCTACCTATCTACATGCAGAAACATAACAACCAATTATCGAAACTTCGAAATATATCCATGTTTGAACGCTAATTTGTAATTGAAAACTCAAAGCTAACGACTTTTACAAACTACAATCAAATTAGTGTTTTAATCATCTCTCGTATTATGTACTGGATGTTCTAGATTTAAAACTGTTAGTTTATTAATTTATTTTTAACTCTTTGCGCCCGGAGTACAGGCATAACTCAACACCTTGCTACAGCCCTGCCAACACGATAAAATAATAATTGTTCAAAAATATTATTGACTGTCATCATTTTTTAGGGTCTTTCGAAATGATACGTGCGATTTCAATGGTTATAATATAATGTAATACCTTTTTTGCACGTTCATGGTTTATGTGAGTGGTAATTTATTTAAACAAAACAAAAATAATCATATTTTAAGACTGGTTGTAGGACTTGTTATTTATATGGCTCCCATTGGTCACACGAGCAACATGTCAACATCTCTAATACCTACCTTCTAAGCCACCCTACGAATAGAGCTTGAAAAGGTTTATACAACGCTGTGATTATATAATAACGTTATTTTTGTCAAAAAAAAAAAAAAAAAAATAATAAAAATAAATTAAATGGAAAACGATAAACAGTAATATTAAATTATCATTAATACATTTTTAAAGACATAAAAAACAAAACATAACAATAAACAGAAAAAAATCGTAAAACATTATTGTTAATACTAGTTGTTCTACATACTATACATAATACCTTATTAAAAGGCACTAAAGAGTTCAGAGTTTTCCGAGACATAAGAGAATTTTCACGCAGTGCATCCCCAATCTACTATGACATTATACATAGAATAGTACAGAGTTAATAGTTAAATGTTCAATAACTTTTAAATTTCCGGTAAACAGGCAATTGAATAACGTTTAAATTAAAAATAAAAAAAAAATAAAAACGTAAACCACGAAAGTCTTAAAAACAAAACAAAATAACGTAAAACGAAATTGTTACCAAATTCAAGCCCCGCGTTTACAGCAATAATTTGCCCGTGGTACCGAGTAATTCCTGCTTGAATTATAAGTGCGTATTGAATATTCACTTAAAAAAAAACCGCAAACATTTTCGCGTCCAATTAACGGTGACGTGCGCTAAACACACACAAAAAAAAAAAAAACAAAACAAAACAAAAAAAATGTTACGGATTTTAATTTTTATAATTGACGACTTTTGGTAATAATAATAATAATGTGCAGTGTTATTGTGAAGACGTAGTATACGAGGTTTTAAGATTCATTATTCCGACGACGTCGTGTTCGAATACTGCGACGCCGAGTAATGCGTCTCCCGCAAACATTTTGAATCACCCCCTTCGCATTCCTATATATATACCCGTACACCATAAACGTTCTGAACAGCGTAAAATAAATATCTGCAGCAGGGGTGCGAGCACCCCTTTAATCATTGCGGAAAAAGCGCACACCCTATATAATAGTCGGCCGTATACTGGTGGCTGGTTACGACAATATACTATAACGATTATATACGTATACTGTGTAATAAAAATGACGTAAAATTTATTTTTTTATTTTAATTCAGAGCGCCGACGTTTCAAATGTCGCCAACTAGATAACATCTATCTTGTGGTTTTTAAATGTTTACAATTATGGTATACGCATATATACCATAAATACAACATTTAATAATATTAAAGTAATATTTTAATTGACGATATATATTAAGAAGAAAAATATCGCCGAACTGTCCTGAAAAGTATTATTTTTCTCTTTGAAATTTCGTTATTTCTGGTTGAATTCTAATTCAAACCTTAACGTAACGGTTTGACATGTTCCGCGCTCTTTGGAATACAGTCTTTAGAACGATGGAGTTGTACAGTTTCAAGTTTCTAAATATTAGTTTAATGAAATACCGTTCAAAGTGTTGTCTAAAATGTTTACCGAAAATGTGAATGCTGTTGTGTTGCCGACAGACTAGGGACTTGACTTGGTGCGAATTACCAATATTACCAACTAAAAATTGTAGTAACGTAATGACTGAACGGGTCGGTGTCTCGGCGAATTGACTGAACTCCACCGCCCCCCTTCGTTGGGAACAGTCGTATAATTTGTTTCAATATATTTTGGCGTTGGAGAAGGTAATATTAGATCCGTGAAGTTAGCGGACTGACATTGAGAATTAATTTTCTTTCTAGTACCAATATTTAGTGCTGATCTAGTGCTGGCGAACGGTAATATTTTCAAAATTAATGCTCTGTCTAAAAAAAAGTTACACAGGTGCTTATCTTCCGTCCGCTAACTTCACGTAGCGGACGCAGTACAAGCACCAACATCCTGTATAGTACCAAAATTTAGTGCCGAACGGTACAATTTTCTAAAATGTATGCTCTGTTGACGACTTGTATGTTATCGTATTAAACTACTATGATAATAGTAGCACTTTCATTTCCTACTTACTGCTCAGCAGACATAGGTACCTACATCTTGTAATTTTCATAGCTGATATAACTTTATAACGAATTCAATGGATCGCCAGTCTTTTTAAGTTATTTTTATGCCAGAAGCCGCAAACGAACTTTCTGAAGTTCAAAGCGACCGGAAGTACTGGGTTCATTCTGTAAATGTATGCCGCAGTAATGAATATTGCAGTATATGTTATAATGACAATGATGATAAAGAGATCAAATCGCTGGCGGGAAAATGCGGTAGTGCGTCACCATTCATTTACATCAATTTGCGTTTTGATAATAATTTGCGTTTTGGAAAGTACGCGTTTCGGCCGCCGAAACGCTACATGCCGCGTTAGTTCGCGGTTAATTGCATGACACTGTTCGGTGCCGCTCGTCTATTTACGGCCGTTTCGTTAGTTCCAAAAACACGACTGTTCAGCCGCTGTGGTGTGGCACGGGCCCAGTATACCTACTTAGCCGAATCCCTTGTAATCGCCACGTTCGTCTAATACCTATCAATGAAAAATATCGTGTCTCTGTCCACTCACGTAAATCGTCGTCGGAAACTATTTTTACACACAATGGAAATTTACACTTATCATTATCATTCGTTATTTAATTATTTCACTACATAATTTAGAAATTTTTCTTATGACGATGTTTTATTGTGTTCCGCCCAGTTTTTAAAAAGACAATCAACTGGGCGATAAAATATTTTCACGAAAATTTGTATCGCCGCCTAGTTCACTAGTTTAAAAAATACAACGCGTCCGCAATGTGGACAATTCAATATCTCGTTGGAGAATTGATCACTAGTTTTGCAAATGGTACCGGTACTTAGCACTAGTTCAGCACTAAATTTTGATATTAATATAGATTTTAATGTTGGTAGTGCGTCCGCAGTGAAAAGTTACGCAAAAGACTAATACTTTACTAAAACTATACTGTTCGCAAGAAAATAAGTGCTCAATGTCCGTCCGCTAATTTCACGGACCTTGTAGTATTTTAGTAAAGTATACAAAAAGGCTTTTAATAAGTCATTTATTGAAAAAGTATAAATAATTCAAAGACAATTTTGACTTTAACGTGACATTTAAAATACTATGTGTATTGGATGCGTGCAACGATAAACGATTGCTAATGAAAGACGATTCTGAGCAAAGTCCGGTTAACATTTTTACCGGAACACCGTGATTCCTACGATTTTCATTATGCCCTGCGGTATTATTGTCGACATAGATCGGCTTTAAAATTGTAACGACTGTAGGCGAGAGTTATAATACTGTGCACAGACACGGAAATTATATCGCGCACATTTATACTTCGCCCACGGCGCCGTTTGTTGTACTTAACAGTAGGTAACGGGTTTTTTTTCCCTTTTTAATGGGCCATCGCGAGGTAAATAAAATATAGTAATAACAACACAAATGCGTATATTATTTCGGTTTTACTTTCGTATACCTATATTATAACACCAATATCACGCGTTAAATTGTATTTATTTGATAACGTAGATGTTTCATAATTTAACGATCGCGCGCGATGATTAAACGCACCTATTATCACGGAACGTGTTATCGTATTGTGTGCCGCAGTAGTTGATTTCACGAGATAATAATAATAGTATAATACAAGACGTGATATTACATAGATAGCGGTATAAATTGATACAGAATGAGTCGTTTATCACGAGTTAGCGGTTGTCTATGAACGTTTATGGTAAATTTAATTTCGGTTTGGATTCTGAGCGCAGCTGTCTATAAAAAAAAACTTTTCTACAAAAAATAATCTCGTTTCGATAATAAAATACAAAGGCGAGAGCTTTTTTTCTTTTTTTTAAGTAGAATTTCGGAACTATTCGATGAATTGTGAAGATTATTGTTTGATTTTCAAAGCTGTTTTCATAAAAATTGGGAATAAAAAGCGGAAAATTTTACGGCGAAAAAAGTTTCATTATTTTCGATTATGATTTTTATTGTAATTCGGTTATAAATGACCATAGAAACCTGCAATTTTCACTGGATATTCATTTCTTCACTTTCTGATCGTGATTAAATTTCCAAAATATTTTAATAGTTTTTGAGCTAAATACATTTGATAGTTTTGAGTTTTTTTTAGATTATGCGTATAAAACCGTTTTAGGTCCGAAAAACTTGGAACCATGTCAAAAATATATAAAGGGCGATAAAAACGTTTCATTTTCTTAAAAAAAAAAAAATGTGTTTCCTGTAAGTTTCCTTAAACGTTAATTTAATTAAATATTTAAAATTAATCATTTCCGTAACTTTAAAAAAATAAAAATGTATTTTATCTAATTATTTGTTTACGTGTCATATTATGTGGCACGTTATTTTTTAATAATGATAGAAAAATAATTTTTACATGAAAGTACGTTTTATTTTATAACTAGAATAATGGATGAATATATTTTTTTTTAACTCTTTTGCCTTTTTATTTTTTTTCCGTATAATTTTCAATTGATAGGTTTATTTACGTATTAGCAGTACAAATCAATAAGAGACGAAGACGAAGACGACGCATTGCCGATATTATGTTTAAAATGTTATTATCGGTGATATTTATCGATAATAATAATAATAATAAATTAATTAATTAAATAATTAATCATTTTTATAGTACAAACTAGTAAAATTTGGCATAAACCTATTACAGTTTTTAATTGGTTTTTTTTTTTTTGTCTTTTTCACGTTTTCAGTGCTTTTTTTTTATTGTTTATATTCCTTCAAATGCGAGCACTACAGTTATTATCATTTATCACGATTACCTAATATTTGTTTGTTACATTTCACCCGGCAAATATTTATCTGTATGTGCTACGACATTAATCGCGGTAACACATTCCCCATAAAACCAATTGAACCGATGTATATAAAAACTCAAAAGTTAAAATTTAAAAACTGTATTTATTATGTTTCTCGCGACAACCGTACAGTTATTAATCATATCCGTATTAATAGATATTTACTTTTACACGTTTCGTTTGAAAAGCGTTTCTTTTAATAATAAATTATAACTGTTAGAGCAATGCGGTAGTTTTATTTGCACGCGCACAATGCAGTAATGAGATCACGTTTAATAGAACAAATTATAAATAATAAAAATTAAAATAATAACAACAATAAAACTAGAGCGGATTTGGAGTTTCCGGAATAATTTTGAATTATTATCGCCGCTCCTATCGTACAAACGATGCTGATTAATTTTATTCGGGTACACTAATATTCTATAATTAAATATTACACCTACTGAATATTTATTGCTTATCCACATTCGTTTTGTAAAACTTTCAGGGTAAAGGCTTCTCCGAAGCAACAAAATAATTTAATACCTACGCTGTAGAGTTGAATTCGAAATAACGATAATCGTATACTAAACTTTGTTATTTGCCCGGAATATAACTTTTATACATGTTGTAACTCGACAAAACCGATTTGTATTAAAACAATATTTGGGAGTTCTGTAATTTTCTGTTGATTTCAATTTAATACCAACCGTCGTCATCGTCGTTGTAGACACAAACACCGGAGTAAAAATTCGTATACTTTATCAATTTTACGTATTCGGGTAAATTAATTTACAATTTATTGTTTCAATGATCGTCATGATTATAAAACATAAAACCGTGTACGTTACATTATGTCTAGACTACGATGCGAATAAAAAACAAAATTAAATCATACCTCTATTCAACCGGTAAAAAGTTTCGCAGAAAAATATTAAATTAGGTTAATCAATATAATATACCATCGCAAACAAGAGTTTTGTACTATTTAACACGTTTAAGTGACAAACTGTTCGCGTATTCGATAAACGCATAGAATTCGAAATTTGAAAGCTTGCGGATTTGTTCCAAAGTTTTAGTTGTTGCGAGCGTTTTTCTTAGTTTTGAATAATATACGAATAACGTTTTGATTTTTATTTTGTTTTCTGATCCAAATAAATGGAAATAAATTTATCAAGCTAAATCAAATAATCGAATTATTTATATAAAAATCTTTTTAGATCGTTAAGTATAGAAATAATATTTAAAATATATATTTTATATTAACAGTAGTGCTGTTTCTTAATTTTAGCACTCATTTGCAGTGTTTGGAAATTTTAATCGGTTAGATTCGGTTAAAAATATTCGTTAAGACTTTACAAAATACCTGTATTTGCTTTTTCTGGACGTGATGAAATTTTCGAAATATTCCATAATATTTTTAAGCTGTTTATAGACTAATTTAAATTGAACGAGTTTTTCACATAATTATTGTTCGGTAGTCATTCTGTGGATGAAATTATTGGAATAAACAGAAATGCTTGAAAATATAGCAGGAAGTTCATAAAGTTCATGAGTCGTATTTAGTGGCCAAAAAAAAATACTGAGTTCAATGTAGTAATTATTTTCTTTTTAATATGATTTTTAAAAACAAATGTTGACGAATCGAAAATATACAGCCATTTATTATGTGTGTAAGCGAACTTCGCTCCGAATCATTTTTCGTTAACAATGGTTTATTGTTGGTTATAGGTTTAATTTTAAAATCTTATGTACTCCACCTACAACAATGTAGACGCATCCGTCCCTAGCACCCCAGTACCCGCCGTGTTTTTTCTTTTTTTTTTCTCTCTGTGAAGAACTTTTCTACCAGAAAACTTGCTCCGGTATACAAAGTGTATCACCTTGTCTAAAAGGTAATTTTTTCTAATTTGTACATTGAGGAGTTCATTTTTTGATTTTCTTATGGGGTTTTTTAAAATAATTGAGAAAAACCCGAAAAAATATTTGTAAAACAGTGTTATAATTTTTTTTTTTTTTTTAATTTTGTTCACTATATTTTCTAACAGAAATATATTACTGCAATCTAAAAATGAAACGAGATTGATTTTGTTCCATAAATATTTTTCCACCGACAGAGCAAGCCGTTTTTCGATATCCAAAGTAGTTTTTGTAATAATTGGGGAAAACCAAAAAATTAAAATTGGTTAATATTTACGGCAACGTAGCGTCCCGGTGTAATTACTTTAATATTTTCAATTTATGCTTTTTACCAAATAACTCTAATCAAAAAATGACAAGAGACCTTTGTTGTTGAATTTTTAATCTAGTTCATGATTAAGTAATTGGTTTTTTGATTTTCTCTGTAGATTTTTAATAACTATATAAAAAATTGGAAGAAAACGTAAAATGAAAACTGAAAAATTTACGATTTCATTATTTTAAATTTTTACGCCTAAGCCAACTACCCATTTACAATATTGGTCACATTTGTCCCAGGCATTAGCTCTTTTTAAATATTTCTAATGAAAATTAATAGTAATGTTAATAATCCACGATCACTGATGAATAAATAAGAATATACACTCTAGGATATCTATGGTATAAACTATAATTTTATCTCCATGTCAAGAATTTAGTATCGAAAATAAATTAATCGTTAATTTTTACCGATTTTTCCACAGAAATACCATAAAATCTGTAACAATATTTCTAAACAATCATACAATCATACCTCAATAAATAATCTATCTAGTCATCTAGGTTCTGTTTAAATTATATAAAATTAAAACAATAATTATGGTACCTACAAATTTACGTCAGTGTATGTGACAATGTAATCCAGAAGGTCCGAACTCAGAGTGTACTTTAGATTTTAATGTTCAATAGGTATCCTTAGTTTAATAGGTATGCTGAATACTAAAAACTTAAAACCCAATAAGTTGTTGGTTAAAACGAAATACACTGTTCAACGTTGATTACCAAAATGTGCTTCAAAAATCGTTACCTAAATCACTGATATAATGTATAGGTATTTACTAAAAAGATTTGTTTGAAAATACTTATTTTTAAAACTGGTTAAAATGAAAAAAAAAACACGTTTTAAACGTATTAAAAAACCATCTTTGAAAGACGTGTCTTTTCCAACCCTGTAAGTAGGTAATGGAAAAAAAAACATTTTTTGTTTTAAATGAAAAGTCGGTGGATGGTAGTGTTGGTTGAAAAAGCAGAAACTAATATCGCCCCAAACAAATGCAGGATGTAGTTTTATCAATTTATTTTTCGAATTCTCTAGATTATTTATAATTATATGAAAGATAGTGAATAAAATATATTTTATAGGTACTTATTATTTGCATGTTTTCATATTCTTGATGGATAGAACTGTTCAAGTAAGCAAAATGATTTAGAACTAATTTGTTCATTACAACGCATATTTAAAAATCATCATACAAGCTCATTTTATATTTCGAACTACTAGGTTCCGGTTAAAAGTTGCCGATTGTTTATCTAGATAAATAAATACTATTATTATGTGTACTTTTCATTATCATTTATATAGCAGTTATTTTCGCTTGTCTTTATCTGAATTTCAGATAATAAAAATCGATAGTTATACAACAATTTATGTATAGGGTAATACAATGCAGTTGTACCGGTTACACAAACACTATATAGAGTCTAAATAGGTAGTAATAATAATAATATGTTCCGTGCGAAAATAATAAACGAAAATAATATATATATATATATATATATATATGTTTTTGATTTATGTTTTAATTTCCTGTCCGACTGACGACGACGTCTATCGAAACGGTTTTGGTTTTTTTTTTTTTTCCAGCGGTTCGCGAGGGCCAAGGTCCCCCGGTTGCGGGCCTTAACATTTGTTTTGGAATCGTTTTATCGACAAACATTATAGGAAAATGGATTTTCGGGCGGAAAAAAAAAACATCGACAACGACGTATTGTATATAGTGTGGGTATACCTATCTACCTACTTCGATCTATGTCTGTGCGGTGCACGCGGCAATATAAAGTCGCCTGACGCTAATAATTTAATACAAAACTCTCTATGGTAGTGTACCATAATAATATATAGAACGCACTATAAACTCGGGTTTTATAAATTCATGTGCGTTTCGGCACTTTCCAGGGTAACCCCATTCGGCTGCGGCAGTCAGTATTTCACGGCACCAACGTCCGGAGTGTCGGGCCGCAACAATAGCCGGTGCACATTTTGAGAAATCGAAGGCGCTTTTTTCTTTGTAAATCAAAACTTCACACACCGAACCCGGTGACTTATGGAAAACCCGTATGTAGCGACCCTTTGCGGTCATTTGAATTATTGTCCTAAAAGGTCTGTGTATATACGTGCGGAGAACACGTTCGATAGTAAGCCATAAAACATGTTTGAGCACTTACAATCACTTGGGGTCCCGGCGGTTTCCTAAACCGCCGGAACGCGTATACAAAAACACACACACGACCCGATGTTCTTGACAACGACGTCTTTTCTAACAGACGAAACGCTATAACACACATTACTAACGGTTATTTTCTCGCAGTAAAATAACATAATTATTAATCAAAAGCCGTACTGGGTAGAAACTAACGAAGGTATAAAAATTATCATTCAGGATTTGTCCCCACACACCCCATTAAAATATCGAATTAATATTTTGTTCCTACTATTACCGTAGAACAAGTAACGTATATGTTTTAATCAAATTAAAAGTAAAAAAATAATTTGAAAAAGCTTGAATTAACTCTTGAATGTAAATTAAGTAAATTTTTTTTATTTTAAAATGTTCATAGTAAGAAATGATAAGCTGATAAACCTATAGTTTGTCATTTTGGTTATCAAATAACAATGTTCTATGTTCAAAAATGAATGGACTATTCTGGTAATATCAAATATTATACCTAACTTTTTTACTCCAGACGCATTATTTAGTTAAGAATTAATTCCGAAAAAATAACAGGAAAAAGACTCCGTGGGCGACTCAGAAAAATACGGCTAAACATAGTGTGTGGGGAGGGATATTAACAAATTAGGATTGCAAGGTTGAAAAGAATTAGCCCAGGATCGTGGAAAGTGAAGGCGTAAATCTCTTAGAGAGTCTTTTAAGACTAAGACCTAAGAGCCAATTGAAGAAGAAGAAGAAGAAAATATAATTTGTTTTAATATACACATAAATTCTTAAAACTTCAATTGTTTTGTTTTCATTTTCGTTATAACGGAAAAACGTGCTGGTCTATTATATAGTGATTTTTCTGTATACATATATCTTTGTTTTTTGTCTGTTGTCTGTGGGTGCAAAATCATACTTATTTCGACCCCTTGGAAGAATCCTCGTGAGTGAAACTGCACCCTTGTGCCTCCTTCACAAATGCAACCATTGTTATTAATCTTCGTAATCCGACGGAAATTAATAATAATACTCGTGTAATATTATTACGAAGATCGTTGCGGGCAATATTCATAATATCATTACAGTTCACGAGGTTTAGGTAACTATACCGTGGCAACGCGAGAGAATATTAGAGATTTGTAAAAAAAATATAATAATCATAAAAATCATCCGTAAACGAAAACCCCATTCCCTTTATTATTGTATGCAAAAGTCATTATACAAAAAAAAAAAAAAGAAATATCGCTATATTAAAAATTTTGAATTAATTAAAATAATTATTTTCAAACAATCGAGAGGTGGGCTTTCTTTTATTTTTATTATTAATATATATATATATATATATTTATTTTGAAGCCAATAGAAACCGAAAAAATAAATTTAAATAGGTATAATACGTTCTCCGCCGTTGCCGCCGACCCGAGTTTGTGTTCGTCAATTGACTCGGAAACCTATTGTTTATACCTATTCGTGAAAAATTTAATTATTTCTGACAAAAATAATACGATGATAATACGTGGGAGTTCCGTGGTACCTATAAAAGTTTCAATGGCTGTTTTAGTTCGAGTGGCTAATGCTGCAGCCGGTATATAGATATATAATTGTATTGTAAATAGTTTTTCTATAGCCGTTGAAATCGCTGCAGTCAAACGTTCGGTTTAAAAAAAAAAAAAAAACTTTATCCATAAAATATCTATATAAGTTTATAAGTTTCTAAAAAAAAAAAAAAGGATTACGGATATAGATTAAGCCGTTTTCAAATATCGTTTTATTTTTTTTTTTTTTTTTTTTTTAGTAGGGGTGGGCTTCCATATTTATACACGTACCAGTAGTGTGCTACGACGAAAATTGTTTGAAATATTCGGTCCATTAAAAAAATAGGAAAAAACCACTCATTTTGTTTTCGCGGTTTAGCGTTTAGTTAGTTCTTTTCAAGTTTACCCTGTAAAGAACGTTTATTGGAAAAAAAAAAAAAAAAATGTCTTAAGAAATTGTGCAAAAAAATATGAAAACTTTCAGTATCGACGTGGAAAGTGGATTCCCGGGCCGAACTAATGGAAAGTTCGACGATATAAACGTTCCGGTCGTTTAACACTTAAAACGTTCAAAGGTTTAAAAGTGTAATTTTTTTCGTACCGTAAAGATGGCACACACTAGACAACTTTAAAGAGGGTATTTTACCAAACGTTTAGCTTCAGAATTAAAATAATAAGTGTGTTAGAAAATTGGTGTGTATATTTTGAATATGCGGACGAATTTTCCCGGACAAAAAACAAAACATCAATTTATAAATTTCATGTTCTATGTGATTAAAAGAATATTGTTATTAAACTTTTGATGATTGTCAAATTATCCCCGAAAATAGAGACTATTGAATTGTTTTGTGTCCGTTAGATATATTTTCCCGCATATTTTAGATAAAAGACAAATTTAGCGGCTCCTTCCGTACCAAATGATCTAAAATTCGAGAGTCAGATTTTTTTTTATAGACTGATTGAATTTCAATGAAAATTATTACTTGCTGCTTGTTGCAGGATGTGGGTATTTATTTTTTTTAGCTTTGTACATTCGTAGAGCAGGGAACTGCCTAAATGATGCAAAATTAATACAATTTGTAAACGATGCTATGAGTATCAATAAGGAAGTGGGTCTTTCAGGGGTTAAAACTTACAAAGCTCTCTTTAACCATTTGCAGGCTCAAATTTCACGGTTTCATAAGAAATACAGCTAGGGTTACCCTTGTGCAGATTCATTAAAGTAGGTAGGTAACGGGAACAATATTAAATAATGTAACGGCAAAAAATCGGATGGGGGAAAATTCGACTCTACCACTTGCTTAAGGGTGTTCTTTTTTCAATGTATGTTCCGTATTATTTTCTTATTTAATGACTCCTTCGTTGTTGATAAGAGGTTGTCTAGTAGTTTTTAATCGCAGTCAAGTTATTGAATCGATCAGTCAGAAAAATCAACTCTATCGTACGTATTATTTAAAAAGTTAACACTTGTCGATCAACCGAAATACTTGTGTCGTACAAAAGATGAATGCAAATGATGTTCATGAACGACGCGAAATTTCCCGTTAATGAACACAATACTATTAACGTGTTTTACAATTAAAATTAATTGTAATCCTTGTCGATACGTAATTTGATAGCGTTTTGTTTCGTCATACATAATTAGTATTATATATAGTGTCAGACGTGTGTATTATTTTAACATAATTAGTATTATATATATATATATATATATATACATATATTGTCAGACGTGTGTAATATTTTAATATAATTCGGATTAAATCTAAATCCCCGTAAACAGTACAGATTGCGTTGTAAACAGGTTAGATACGATTTTACGTACGAGCAAATATAATATGTAATCCTGGCGATATCGTCGAAAGATTTACGTAAACCGTCATGCAGGGTCATTGTTTTCATTATGATCTATCGTTCATCCACGAAGATTTTGTGCAAAATTGATTTTGGTTAATTTTTTGTTCAGTCATTATAGAATCGTTTAAACCGTATTTGCAATATTTTCTAAGTCTCGCCACTATTTCGTACACACATAAACATGCATAGACTTTTGATTTTTGTTTTGTGATTTACATCCATTTTCAAACAAATAATATCCGTCTACAAATGTTTGGATATAATGGAATCAAACGAGTAAAACAGTTTAAAATTCAGAGGGAAGTGGTCAAGGGTTCTACTAAAAATTAGAAGACATTAATAAATTGCATATCTATTTTTAAACAGTTATAAATTAATTTTGAAACAAATATTAATTTTCTTTTTTTAACTGCATCGTAAGAGGCGTCTGTTTTGGAAATCAAAAGTTAATAATCAATAAAGGTTTATAAGGATGGTAAAAATTGGAAAACAGTATTAAAGTAAAGTTCGAACAATTTCATAATGTTTGAAAAAAAAAAAATTAAATCATTCGTAATTTACTTAAAATTATCCAAGGAAATCGCCGGATAACGATAAAAACATAACCCCATTCGTATAATTAAACACCAAACATCTGGCCGTCCAAAGCTAGTAGGTTGATATTATGCTCTGAGTTGATGTGAATATTGTGACGGTCCGATTGATTTGCTCGATATCATATGCATTCGTTAAAAATAAGTAGGTATCTATAATTATAATAATATTATCAAATACTGAATAAAATCTATCAAAACGCTACAACTGGGGAATCGACTCGTCTCCGCGCTTAAACGTTCCACATAAATTATTCAACTTTGTCCTTTTTAAAGTTTAATTTATTTTTACATTTTGGTGATTTTTTTTCGTTTGCGCTTCTCACTCGAGCTATTATAAACGTAAATAATTAATCTGACCTACTGGATGTTTAAAGTAAATATAGCGAAAACGGGACGGCGACGAACGGTTCAAAGAAACCGTATTCATCGTTCAAACTTGAAACCGAAAAGAAGTTGTGCGCAGGGTTTTTTGAGCCTAACCTAACCTACCAACCATCACGTGGACAGACGATCAGTTTTGCAGTGCGGACGCAGTTTTTATCGTTGAAAATTCGCTTCTGTTCGACGGCAGCGGTGCCCGCAAACCTCTCGGAGTAATAATCGAGCAGTTCGTTTGCCGGGATAACGACCCGTATTAATAACGATAACGAATATAGAGGCGGTGAAAAAAAATCCCTTTACGTCACGAGCATTGTGGAAAACAGCGAAGACCAAAAACGCGGATCAGGGTGAAGCGCAGTCAAAGCGATAACGGCAACCAATCAACAATAACGGAAGTTTAAAAGTAATCGGTGATACAGTTTTCTAAAATATTCTGTCCTTTTGTAAAAATCAAAGATTTTCAGACTTTTAATAAAAAAAGAATGCGTAGGCAGTTTTACAATAATATGTATTTTGTTTTTTTTTTTTTCCTATAAACGGCGTTTCTTCTAGACATTTTTATTCGATGTTTGAGTGTAGCATCATTCCGGAAAGAAAATTTTATCTAGTCGGTAAATATGGTGGTTGTTTTTCGATTTTCTTAAGAGTTAGTTTAAAAAAGACCTGGGAAAAACTGACACAAATGCAAGGAAAAATTTCAAACTTTTATTATTTTATAAAAACACGGACGAAGTTACTACCAGAATAAATGATTTAATCGAAAAATCATAAAATACCTTTTTCGTTGCCTTTTGATTTACTTTCTTACGGTATCATTGCTAAAACTTTTGAGCTTTTAAGGAATTTTATTTTTTGGAAGCTTTTTTGCTGTAATCCGGTTATAAATACACGCATAGACTTGAAACTTGGTAATAATACTTATATTGGACTTACCCAGACGTGGTAAAATGTCTAAAATCAACGGAAGACTTTTTTTTTTAATAAGAGTTTTGAAATCAAATTTAAACGAAAATCGTAAAAAAAAAATACAGCACTTCAAAGTATGTATTACCGAACTGAGCTCGGAATCATTTTTCGTCAAACAATGGTTTATCGTTGCTTACAGATATAAAAGAAAAAACCTTATGTATCCTACCTTCCCAACTTCTCATCTACAACAGTGGCCGCTCCCATCCACAGTATCAGCTTTTTATTTGTTGTGATTCCGTTATTAATAATCGTACATACCTGAAATGTTTACACAATAATTATATTTTTATTTTCCATATGAAATAAACAATTTAAACCATTATAGAGATATTTGATCTATACTAATAGGCAATTGACATTTTCGAGTTTTTTTTATGGATATGTTACGGTTAATGTCTTTATATTTATACTTTTTGATTATAAAAACCGATTTTGTGTAGTTAGTTTTAATACTAGAATATATGAGCATATGATCAAACTTAAAGGTTAGAACATTGTCTGTTTTTGTACGTCGGTTTTTTTCTCGGTGTTTAAATATTCATTGAGTTACAAACATGTGCAATATTACAATTTGAATATCATCGAATCTGGATTAAAAATTAAAATATCGAGAAAAAACCTATGTACAAACACAAACAACATGCTTACCGTTAAGTTAGTTAATAGGCCAATTCACTCCAACATTAAAATTAACAGCACAAAATAGGTTAAAGTGTAATTGTTATAACGATATTAACTGATCTTACAAAATTAACCGTAACAAATATAATGTTTTGGTTCTTTAGAAGCTGATACAGCTTATTGAAAAAAAAACTCAAAAACTACCGTAACATTTTTTTTTATCGATATTTTAGAAAGGCAGCGATGACGTTGAATACTCTCGAAAATAAAATGATCACCTAAAAATTTTGTTATTCGGGCAATTTAAAAATAACCCGTACGCGACAATTAATGTTCTACTTAATGTAATTTCGGCATTTTGCCCGTTATATAGTGAACCGAGACAGAATCTAAATGCGGGTGTAACGTTCGTATGTAGCTCGAGATATTATTATAAGGATTAAACATATTTCTTCTTATTTAATAATGCGTCAGTAAGTTAAATCATAGACATCAAGTGTAATAATATAACACCACTATATAGTAAATTTAAGAGTTTTAGCGTTTTAAATAGAAAGTTTAAAAACGTAATTTATCGGCTTTTAAAACAGTCCAATATAGAATGCGGTATTATACAAAATATATGAAAACACAATAATAGTTTAACCGTTCGCGATGAAACTTTAAAATTGTAAACATTTCTACATTAACTTCGAGATATTATAATTATTTATACCTCGTATAAAGTATTAGTACTTAGGTAGATATTTAAAATTGTTTTAGGTTTTACGCTGAAAATGTTATTTAGTAAATAGTTATTAAAAAATAATAATAATAATAAAATATCATTAAAAGCTTTTATAATTTGTGTAACACAACATTATTCTACAAGATTTCACTGGAATGAACAGCTCTACAGTTTGTATATTCATAAATCATACAGTATAATGTATTCAAGGTACACCTAAAAATGCAATTGTTCATTAATAATTTGGAATTTTAAATTTTCAAAATATTATTCATAATGTTCTACCATCTATTAATTGTTATTTATAAATTGATTCTGAAGGTATTAAATCTTACAAAATTACAAAAACACACATGAGCTGCAGATCTCTGCCATACGAGTCGAATAAAGTCCCTAAATAGTATTATAGAATTAACATTCTTATAATAAATTACCAAATAATACACCTAATTTAATATAAAACTACAATTTACACTATTTCCAAAAAAACTAAAAAAAAAAAATTTGAGCGTAAAAATGTTAAGGTTGGAAGTTGAAAGTTTAAACTCTTAAAAGCACATCCTTAGTACTAACGCTATGCATATGAAATGTTGCATCCCACCAGAGTTATTTTAGGGGGTCTCTAGGGATGTTCAACGCTTAAAAATGTTAAAATTGTTCTCGAAAAAACATGGTGATTTATATTTTGTAGGTACATTATTATGTATTGAAATACACCTGAAACTGTATCACTTCAATCTGTTTATAAATAAAATAAATTATAAGTCTCGAGTTTGAACCCATTGAGTCCATTAGGAATCACTATAAGTGTACAAAAATAACGGGGAAAAGAAAAATTATAACATCAGACACAATGCAGTGAAATTGTCTTTATTTTCGGGGAAAATTCGACAAAAACCAAAATTAATAAAACATCTACGTCCTATATTCAATGTTTATTTAAATAATACACGCTTAACTCATTGTATGTTATTGATTTCTTATGGATATAATTGTATAATCGACAAAGATGATGTTTTTAGAACTCGCTGTGGTTTTAAAAATCCGGATATTTAAAAAAAAAATATTATTTATTCATGTAAACACTTGTATATTATTTATTAAAACGAAAAAGCCATACCCTTATATTATTGTATCGGCTAATTTATTCATGCATTCTAAATTTAAACGACAATGCGCAATGAAAACCTATAATTTCTAAAAAAACAAAATAAATATTATAGTAAATAAATACGTTTCACATTTTGACTGTGATATACCTGATGTTGAATTTTTAATTCGAAACCGGTCGTATAATACACTTATCATAATACTCCAGGCAACGCATTGATTCATTTATTTATTTTATTTTTAAATATACATTTATTTTTTATTATCTAAAATTTCTATTTTAAATACACAATGAAACTACCTATTTTTCTAAAAAATAAAACAAATTCTACAGACATAAACCAATAACCTGAGAAACGAATCATCAAATATAATGGTTTAAAGTTTTTACCAAAAAAATACATAAAATAACAAATTTAACACAATTTGTTCCTACATTAAAATGACCTACGTTATTTTGGTATTTTTTCATAAAATATAATATATACTGATTAATGTACAAAAAAATTGATATTAATGATATTCAAGCAGTAGATTTGTTTACCGGCGAACAGTCCAATTTTCGAAAAGATTATTGTCATTGGCATATTAAAATTAAAATTACGATTTTCAGTTCGTAAAAATCAAATGTCAAACCCCCATTAACATAAAATAAATATTAGAGTTAAAAAAAAAATAGGATATTTCGTTGAGAGCACAAAATACAATTTTGTGTGTAGTTATAGGTTTCTGAGTAAAGGATTTTAAGTGAAGCGAGAAATTTATATGATTTTACAGTGGTATTACAATGATGTTTTATTTTTCACAAAAATTCTACGAGGTAATTTCCCTCTCGTGTATCAAGTGAAGCACCTTTTCTAATAGTTTATTTTATTTAGTTAGTACGTTAAAGAGGTCTAAGCAGTTTTCTTAATAATAAAAACGTAGAAAAAATGGAAAAATGTATGAAAATAGTGCCTTAATTATTTCCAATTTTGTATTTTCGTTGAAATTTAGTTCAAAATTTCCGTAAAAACTTGAAGTTAAGACACATAACTTTTATTCGCCTTTTCTAAATGTGCTAAAAATTGTAAAAACATTTTAGCCAATATTGAGCTGTTTACAGAAATTTTAGTTTTGCTAATTCATTCGGTAAGAATTAACACTAGGTACATAATAAGTTGTATTTAATGGTCAACCAGAAAAAATTGTGTTTAATGAAGTCATTTTTTTTAAAAATAATTTTAATATCAGAATTTGTCGAAAGTTGTAAATATTACGGCCTTTTAAATCATGTATATAATCGAACTCCGCTCAAAACCATTTTTCGCCACTGATGATTAATTGTTGCAACAGATATCAATTAAATTCCCCTCTTTATCCTATCTTCTTGACCAACAACAGCATTTCACCCATCGTGTGAATTATATCCGTATTTTTCTAAATTAAATTACAAATTATTAATTTGCATAGCCAACTACAATTTTTCGTGCGTTTTTAACGAATAACATTTCGAAATTTGGACTTAAATATTAGAATTAAAACAGTGGCGGTCTGTATTGTACTTTTTTTTCTATTAACGGGAAAGCAATTGATCATTTTCGCCATTCGGCTCAGAATCTAAAAGTGAGGGCACGATTATTTTGTTATTGTTCATCGGAATGGTTTTCCGTTGAACAATTGTAGTAATTCAAAAATAAGGCGGGAGGTGCCTAGTTATGTAAATTCGATTCACACGTATAAATTAATTATAAATTTGTTTACCTTTCTTCTTCAGGCGGCAAATTGATCTATTGAATTTGATATAGGTGATCGTAGTAAATAAAAAGATTTTTAATATAACAACTGTTTCTTTTTTATTAATTTTTTTTTAAAAATATAAAACACTGTTCTAGGTTCCCGTGCTTTTGTAAGAATCTCTGCGTAGTCTTTTACACTCGCTTGTGATCATCTGTCCAAAAGCAACGGGAACAATACATACACTGTGTGTGATTAGAAGTGTCCGGCCTCCTTATAACTGGAGATCTGTGTGTGTGTGCGTGTGTAAATGTATTATCTTAATTTGGTTAATACTAACAACTTAATCTAATAATTAATGGCTACAAATTAATATAATTATTTTACAATATTGACTATATAATTTATTTTAATTATATATGATAGCTTAAGTATTATCTCCTTACGATGAGTAAATATCGCACTAAAATATATGTTATTTGATAAGAAAAAAGAATGGCATCGGATGTAAATGTTTAACTATAATTTCCGTTGTTAATTGTTTGACTTATAATATTTTATTTTACATAATGTATGATAGCTTAAATAGCATATCATTACA
>CABPRJ010001917.1:142329-245518 GCA_902439185.1 Cinara cedri
TGTAGTAATTCAAAAATAAGGCGGGGAGTGCCTAGTTATGTAAAATCGATTTACACGTATAAATTAATTATAAATTTGATTACCTTTCTTCTTCAGGCGGCAAATTGATCTGTTGAATTTGATATAGGTGATCGTAGTAAATAAAAAGATTTTTAATATAACAACTGTTTCTTTTTTATTAATTTTTTTTTAAAAATATAAAACACTGTTCTAGGTTCCCGTGCTTTTGTAAGAATCTCTGCGTAGTCTTTTACACTCGCTTGTGATCATCTGTCCAAAAGCAACGGGAACAATACATACACTGTGTGGGTATTGGAAGTGGCCGGCCTCCTTATAACTGGAGAAATATGTGTGTGTGCGTGTGTAAAAGTGTTATCTTAATTTGGTTAATACTAACAACTTAATCTAATAATTAATGGCTACAAATTATTATAATTATTTTACAATATTGATTATATAATTTATTTTAATTATATATGATAGCTTAAGTATTATCTCCTTACGATGAGTAAATATCGTACTAAAATATATGTTATTTGATAATAAAAAAGAATGGAATCGGATGTAAATGTTTTACTATCATTCCTGTTATTAATTGTTTGATTTATTAACATTACATAATATTTTATTTTACATAATGTATGATAGCTTAAATAGCATATCATTACACAATTACAGAAAGCCTCATAAATGGCGTGTTTAAAAAACAATCTGCGTTACCGGCTACGTTTCAAACGAGAGGAGAAAGTTTTGAATAACTTTTATCGTTTCATATATTGGATTTGGACGGAAACCCACTCAACACGAAACACGCTATCTGTCAATTAGTAGGAACGGGCGTTCAGATAGAAGAAAAAGTTTTAAACAGTGGTACCTAGGATTAACGTTAGGTGTATGAAAACACTGTGTATTTACGTATGTATATTACATTAGAAATGGAAAGTCAAAAAAAAAAAATAATAATAATAATAATAGTAATATTTTTAAAACCCCACAACAACTGCAGTACGCGGGAACGAAAACAATTCAGAACGACGAACGATTTTTTATTTACATATAATAGGTATATATATATATCTTTTTTTTGTATGCGTGTGATCCAACTTCCCCCTTGTAATATTATCGTCGTCGGCACATTGTGCCCGGTGTCGGCTGCCTGTGCGTTGGTTATATAATATATTGTCAATCGCATTATGCCCCGCGAAAATCGTTTGGTCGTTTGTCGACGGGTTTTTCGTGATTTAATCGCCTCGATTGATAAATCGTTTCCGCACCGTCGAAATAATAATCCACGCGTACGGGTATACAAAATCAAGGGACCGCGGTTCATAGTCGGACTGCCGGAAGAATCCAATGATGTAAATCGGATATCGCGAAGGAAAAAAAAAAAATATCGTGAAAATAGGCTGGTACCGTCGATAAGTGTGCCACTGTTCCAGGAGGGAAGTTGGCGGGGTGGGCATGTGGAGTGATTTAAATTGTCTCTGTACGCAACGACAGACGAATTACGAAACCGAGCCGTGTATTATTGGTCGTATTTTTCCCGGTCGCCGAGATAACCCTGAAATCAACAAAAATTATATAAAAGAATACCGGTATAACCCATTATGTGTAATATAAATGCCTCAAACGGTCTCGAGGTTTTTTTCTTTTATTTACGGCGACAACCACATAACCATACAACTGGTAAACTACAAGGGAAATCAAACAAAATTATTTCCTAATAGACCAATTAAATCGAAAATTCTACAAGAAAGTTCATATAAAGTTTTTGATTAAAATAAGATTTATGGTAGGCAAGTTGTTTACAGGCATTAATAACACATTATATACCTAGTTAAATAAATATGCATTACACATTCTTAGCTTTGATCAGAATCAAACAATTATTATGAGATATTTCGATATAGGTATTTTATGCAAAAATAGTGTTAACTGTACTGTTTTATCTGTCTGTAAACAACTTTACAACTTCTTATTAGTCCGATCATTGGCTTTAAAGGACATTTTGGTTAAAAAATAATGTCTAGTCGTTGTTTAGAAGTTGTTTTTTTCATTTTCCTCGTAGTTTTTCCAGAATAATTGGAAAAAATTTTAATTCGTTTAGAAATAACCGTGTGGAGATCTAAATGTGGATGTTTACTGAATACTTATATTAGCGATTTTTAGAGCAATCTTCGAAATAATATTTTAGCTGTTTTTCAGTGATGTATGTGAAATTTTCGGTTTTTTTTTTTTATTAGTTTTTATTTAGTTTCGTGTGAACACAAATACGAACATATTGTACTTAAGGACGAACATATAATATATTTAGTTTATTGCATACGCGTTAAAGAACTACGAATTATAACGTATGGGCGTATTGAATACTTTCAGACTTGTATAAGAACTTGCATAATATGGTGTGATTTAATGTAAATGATAGCCAGCCGTGTAGACATTTTTCATTCGTTCATTGCAAAAGTGACGAGTTTGGAGAGTCATGCCTACAACGCCAACCGAATATTATTGTCATAAAACCACGTTTACCGGGTGACAGGCTGGCAATTTAACTATTATTTTTATTTTACGTAATTTAATAGTGTCGAAGATTTATTTGTGGCATTTATTCGTGAAACGTTTGCATTAATTAAAAAAACATTTCCTGCAGACATCGAATCGGTACCTACGTCACATCGTTTTTGCACATTTTCCACGAGTCTGACGCATAATGTCCGAATCGGTTTTTTTTTTTTTTCATTATAATTTTTCTTTTTACTCAAATCATTGCTCGTGAAATTATTTTTATTTATTTTTACTCAAATATAAAAAAAAATTCATGAGCAACGATTTTATATATTATGATTGCGTATACTGCAGTGTGTTTCATTCAAACGGTAACTTGAAATATTTCTAGAGGTGAACTCTAATCGAAATGAGTTTATTTTTTTCGATAAAAATCGGCGGTACGAGATTAATACACACGTTGAAAAATTTTAAAAATTTTCATCATTGCGATGCACAATGAAACTTGCATTTTTTGCAACAATAATTATTAGCACTAGATTCTAATAGTCTCACTTTTTTATTAACAACTTAAGCTAGTGGAATTTTTTCTGGCATAATAATTTTATTGACAACCGGAATGGTTAACATTTTAAAAATTAGCTCAAAACGTATGTTTATTGGGCTGACCTCGAGTTGGGACCCGACGGCATGAATCGGGTTCCGATATATTTTAACGTTTACACTAGTTGGGCCCCGACATATTTATTTTATTATTATTTTTATTAAAAACATTTGTCTAGGCTATAAGAGTTACCCAGGAGGCACCATGTGGAAGTTCGCTAGAAAGTCTTCCAAAAAATTTGATTTTTTTGTTACTTTCCTCTTATACAATTTGTATAGTTATATATTATTAAAATTATTACTATTATAATTAAATAATATTTCGTATTAAAATACGTAAATCGTATTTATTATAATATTATTACTGCGGAATCAACCCGAATACTAACAAATAATACCGCGGACCAAACTCGAGTACTATCAAATAATACGGCGGATTCAACTCGAGTACTATCAAATAATATAGCGGACCCAACTCAAGTTTAATTTAAGCGATAAAATATCCAGGGACCCAACTCGAATTTTCCCGTTTATTGATACCTCGCCTCTCCAATTCCAAAAAAAAAAATAATTTCGAATCTAATTCTATCCGACTGAATGTTTTCGTGTTACCATTTGAGTAAAACCCGTTGTACTTGTGTAGTACCAATACTCAATTTATTAAACTTTGGTTTGAGCTCTCGGTAATTCGACCAAGTTCAAAATCTGTAGGTATTCGACATCTATATTTTTATTTATGAGCACTCTTTTCGGATAAAACAAACGGTTCAATATTATTTTAACGGAACGTCAATTAAATATACAATACAGTTTGTATATTTTTAAACATGACTTTTCCGAGTTTTCGACTAGATAATATTATCGAACAATACGTTTATTATTCTTAAAGCATTAAAAAAACAAAATAATTTTATATGGGATCGAAATTCAAAAAATAATAATTCTAAAAAACATTATACTCGTATATTTCTAAGTAAATTGTTGGTTTCTATGAAAATGTTTTTTTTTCATATTATGTTTGTTTGTCATTTTTTTTTTATATACATACAATTTTTATCAATAAAACACTAATGTAATTATAAACAAAGCTGGGCAATTCACTAAATTTAATGAACTGCAGAGTTCAGTTACTGTTACATATTTTGTTCCAGTATCTTAGACAAGTTACGAGTTATTATAAGAAAAAAGTAACTAAGTTTAGTCACTTTATAAAGATACTCACAAAAAAAGTATACAACTCTTAAATAAACTTTTAAAATATTAGTTAGTTTTCATTTTATAAAACTGTATGCATAATATTAATAAAATATGGATATAAACATAATTTAAATTTGAACAAACTAAGTACCTAAACTGATTAAATGTTAATATTATAGGGTCATTATGAAATTGCTGTCACTAATAGATCCTCTTCGATCATCGAAAAGTTTGCTGTCAGCACTAAACAACCTTGGTACATAGTTCGAACGTGTTAAACTTTCGGCATTATCTTTTTCGTGGGACCAATACATAGGTATAATATGACAGAACATTATAAATATTATTATTCAACATTTTAGTATCATTGAAAAATATGTCAAAGTAACTTGAGTTTTGAAACCACAATTGTAACGATGTTAGTCGTGACAGTTATGAAACTTATTATATTAAAAACCACGATAAGGTAACTCGTCTTTAATTTTTAGTTACAAAATTTAGTGATTTTTCTTGGACTAAGTTACATTTTAGTAAATTTACGCTAACATTATATTAAATTTCAATTTTAAATTGAATTCTTGTATTCTCGTCCAAGTACGTGTAACCCACATACGAAACGACATAGCTCACACCTATCCGTGATAATAAACGCGTTATCTGAGTGTTTTCGCAAATTTCGTTTTTTTTTCTTCTCACATTATTTATTAATTATTTCTGATACAGCACGTCCGTTTCGCATATTTTTAACTCTCTGTATTTTATACGCTCGCCTTAAACATTCGGACCATCTCTGCAGACCCAAAGTAATATACACGTTCGATTCGGTTGACACTTTAACGGACTGTTAATTGTCACGCGTAGCGGTGTTTTCGCTGTCACCCCGTAAATTGTTACGTTCTATCGAGACGACGACAACTACGGAGTGAATAAGTTATTATTATTACTATACGAATTCCGCAGTCGTCATTAAAATATTGCAGTGTGATGTGAAACACCTATATAATAGGTGAGTATCGTGTTAGAATTTTGACGTCAACACGTTCACTTAACCGACAGTCGACTCCTTTCTCATTCCGCCAACCTTCCCCTGCCATTTCGTAAATGCTACGATGAAATAAACGGATTTAAAAATGGTAGCGACGACTATAAAGCGCCCGGATTTACGAGTCTTGAAAAACCTTTTAGGTAAATGTGCACTAGAAAATATGCGTCTATAATAAAATACAAACGCTCAACAAAGAGACTTAGTGTTTTCACTATTAGGTTGTAACTTTGTAAGTAATAGTGGCTTTCGTTCCGAAAATTGGTTTACAACAAATGATTTATAATATTATGTATAATATTTGAAATTTCTGATAAGAGAAATTGTCGCTGCGGTTTCCTAAAACTTTCCATATCAAATTCCAAATATTTCTGCCAAGGGGTGATGGTGTCTAACTTTAGGTGAATCTCAGCACTCAGCATTTGATATTGGGAACACGGCTACCCATTGTATTTCAATAAGTTTTTATGATTGACGTGGACTATCGTGAACGTTTAATATTTTAGGACTGGAAATCTGTTGTAATAAACACGGTTTTCTTATTATCTTTAGTCCAAAAATCTGAGAAACGCCATAGAACAATAAAACTATAATGTATCCAAACAATTATTATCATTAAAGAATGAGAACTTTTTTCACTTCAAACCATATATTTTAATCCCTAAATTTGTCATAATAATATGTGTAACGTATTAGAACCAATTATTTTAACTATTCAACAATATTGGTGTTCGCCCATAATTTAGCAAAAAACCATTATATTTTTGAACGAGCCGGTAATTTTACGAAAATCGAATAATCTCATTTAATACATTATGAAAAGTAAATATAGACTACGCATCCGAGATTAAAGGTGTATAATATACTCGTAGATAGTCGCATACTCTCATAATGCCACCCGTGGTTGTCAAATTCACTGCCACACGTATAAAATATTGTTGTCGCATGATACCTATAGCAGTCGCGCACGCACGAGCGCTCGAGTGTGTTTTTATATGTGTGTGTAGTGTTATATAGTAATGGAAAACCATTCGGTAGCCCCGAAAAGCAAAAAAATAACTATAATATAGAAACTCCCGCCGACAGAGTTAAAAGTGTGAACATTTCCGATCGCCACCGATGGACTATTTTATTTAACGCCGACCGTGAACTTCATAATGAGATTTTATATTATTATCAGTGGTGTTCCCGTTGTGTATACTACATAATACGCCGTATACTCTTAAATAGGCTAAACAAATAAAAAAAAACATTCATGATGATAATATATTATCATCATGAGCCGTTCACACCACTTAGGTCACCGAACCCGAAATAGCAATAAAAATTGTGTTTATTTCTGTAATTTTTATAAGTAACTGAACATTTCACAATTTTCTTACGGTACATGTAATAGTATCTACTTTATTTATAAAACTGTCGAGTGTTTTATTTATTAGTATCTTGAATTTAATTGTTTGTATAATTGATATCTATTTCCCTGTAAATAATATAATTCGTAAGAAAGATAATATATAAATATAGATAGTGCAGTATACTCTTAAAAAAAATGAATGTGAACGCCACTGATTAGTATACCAGTAGCGCGTACAGTTAACTGATTGTGCATTAATACCATAGTAATAGTCACTTACAATAGTACATTATTGGTAAGTGTACACATGTACTGTACATATGTACACTTACCCAAATCGTATCGCTTTAACGTTTCTATTCTTTGAATACTGTAGTGAAACAAGACATGTTTTAGTGCCAAGTTAGTGTTATACTCAATTGTTGCACAAAAATATTATATTATTATTGACAAAATACTATGTAACATTATCCCTCAGACGAAGTATTGCCGGATTGAAAAAAAAAAAAAGTAAGATAATGGGGACGGGTGCAGCTTCTGATATAGGTGGGAAGTTGGAAATGTTGAATACAGACGGAAATTTAATGTTTACTGTAAGCAATGATAAATCACTGCTAATGAAAAAACGATTCTGAATGAAGTTCAAATAATAGTGATAGGCTTTGTCAACAATATATATGTGCCATATTATAGTAAAATAATTAAATGGGCTCAATATATTTTCTTTAATGATATTTGTTTAATGTTGTACCGATTTCCCCGGTTTTCCCGAGTTTTTTTCCCAGTTTTCCACATTTTTTGAAATAAAATTGCTGGTAGAAAAGTTGTCCACGGAATAAAAAAAAATTCAAAAAAATAAACATCTTTATAAAACAATAAGGTTGTTCGCTCCACTCAGAATCTAAAATAAGTAATATAAAAATATATCGCGGTCACTGTTTGCTGTTGCTGGTGGAAAGTCGGAAAGCTAAGATGTATAGGGTAATATTTTAGTTTAAATACACTTCCTTTACCGCTATAATAACGATTTATGAAAAACATTGAATAAAATTGAAGCCAAACAAATTTTATCCATAAACAACTAGAAAAAAAAAAACGAAAATGTCAAATAGTTATAAATAACATAAAAACCGTAAGAATAACCTATCAATATAACTAAATTTATTTTAAAATGTGAGTACAAATATTTGTATTGAAAAAATGTCAAGCCTAATTATTTTTGACAGAATATTGAAAAAAAAAAGTCCATTTTAATATAAAGCGATATTCCTTAATAATATTGTAATTTTATATTCACCACAATTGGTATTCATAAAAATAAAAATATAAACTTCTCAGTGCACCGACTGAACAAAATTCGCTTCCAGAAATCACCGTAAAGTCGGAACAAGATTTCCGGTCGAAGAGTTGTTTGCAGACAGAAAAATAAAACGAATCGTAGTGAAACCGATAAGCATTTGCATTCCTCGCTTCTTTCAGAATCTAAAACTATTAGTTTGAAATGACGAAATTATCGCTAAAATGCGACGAGCAAGCAATGCGGCCAATGCGAATTTTATCGTAGTAATATTATAGTACTAGCTGTCCTGCGCCCGGCGTTGTCGTGCCAATTTTTATTATTATTATTTTATCCATATTCATTTTTTGATTTTGGCCGTGATGTCAGAATTGAATGAAAACAAATAGATGGAAAGTGGGTGGTCCACATTCGGCGGATTAAATGTGTTCTGTTGTGAAATTTGAATAGTGTTAATAATAGCAATAATAATAGTTATAATAGTTTTCTTTTCCGTGGCAACCCCGGCTTGAATAAACAAAAATAAATAAATAGGCAATTAGATATTCGCACAAAATATACACGAAAACCCCTGTAGTTTTTGTTTTACGTGAATCTTTCCGATATTTCAACGGCTATTCTGTTATTCGGGGCGGAGGCGAATCCAACAAATCGGAGATCATCGAAATCGGTCCACATCGTTCTTGAGTTATAAATAACGGTGTAACCAACCCGACTTTGTTTTATTTATACACAAGAATATAGTACACAGTACGATAACACGAAATTATCAATGGGTCGATCATATTTTAAATAAATTATTGTACGGTAACCGTACCACGGGATTCGTCCCGATTTATTAATATTTCCAACCGTTTAATACTTTTATTTATGATTAAAGTTGGCGAATAACAATATAACGTACGCGAGTACTTTCAAAGTGTGGCGGACTCAGATATACGCGTATATAGGACTCGTTTGCGAATTATTATTAGAGAGTTCGTATACGTGTATATTAGTACACTGTACACACAGGCCCTCTGAGCATTATTATAATGTGTACACGCAGTAATATGTATCGCAAACGAGATAATAACTTTAATGGGCGGCTAGCCGAGAAAAGAGCAAAATGGCGAATTGGCGTATTATTTCCCTAGTACAATGCGCGCTTTTCTGTCATTACATAATATAATGTACTACAGGGTGAAGATTATTTTATCAACGGGCCGCCGGTTATCCGTACCGAAATTTCGTTTTATCCAGACATTATATTAGAATCGTTTCGTAAACTTATTTACAATCATTTTTTTTTTTTTAATCTTACCGTTATTCCGTATACCGTGATCGCGTATTATCGACTATTGGTTTTCGAATATAGAAACCCGTGTTTTCCATACAACGATCCGAGAGTATAATATACACGTCAGAAATAAAAATAAAAAATACGATATCCGTTGTTATTTTGTGTATCGGAATTTCCAAAAAGTTTTTGAAAATTGAATTTAAATATTGTTATTTCCACTACATATAAGTTGACATGACGTTTTATATGGTTATGGGTGTACGAAAAAAACACCCACGAGCAGTATAGCCCCAGTAGTATAGAGTCAAATTCCCCCCCCCCACACCTATTTTGTATTATAGACATGTTCTTTGCAAAATAATAAAAAAACCCTAATATTATAATAATATTATATTATATTGTACAACAATTATACTATTTCAGAAAAAAAATTTAAAAAAATGGTCAAATTTGCTCGTAAAAATGGTCGGGATTGGGTTTTAAATCTGAAACTCACAAAAGGCACAATTTTAATACTAACGCCATCATGTATAAGCGAAATTTCTTGCCCCTGACTTCGTTTAGCGAACCTGTAATGGTGCTCGAAACTAAAAAAAAAACACCTTCCTTTCACGGTAATATTGTGAAATTCATATTGAAATTCGACTAAAAGGTGAACACTCCAATCCATCTATAAAACAATTTTAATTCCCGAGTTTCGAGCTTTGCATTTCGTCCAGAGGGAGCCGCTAAAAATATCCAAAAGTAGCGGTTGATGATGGACCATACTGCACTAAGGGTAATGATAAAATTTCGAAAATATCGTTTAAAATAAAACCGATGGACGGTTCTAAAAACAAAAAAATAAATAGAAAGAAAAACCAATATCTAATTTACGCGAAACTTTTCGTGATGAAGTAATAATCAGTCACGTATTATTTGAATGATTTTTTTTAGTTTTTTTTAATGCTCTAACAGCCGTACTCTAATAATCGCCCTGTATATTATGTACAGCCTATATCCATGAATACTGACATTTGGTTTTTGCACGATTTTAATTAGATTGCATGCGCCGCAGTCCCTGCAGTGGCAAGCGAGTTCTTTGAAATTCATTCAGACCGCAATAATGCGCTCACAATAATATCATATAATAATAAATATATTGTACAATGCACGTGTACTACAACAAAATATCTGTTTCATTGTACTGTGCGCGCTAAGGGCGGTCAAACGAGGGTGATGAGAGGGATGGATTCCCCGCATTACCTCATTTGTCTTAGATTTTTATAACCGTATGTATATATGTATATATATATAACTATATTTTAAGGTTAAGAAATTAAAAAAATATACGTGAATAATAATAGTTATTAAAAATTATCTTTATCCCCGTCCGACACTGGTATGCGCCGAAGATAATGGATATCGTTGGGACTTGTGGCGGAACATTTTTCGAAAAATATATTGTTACGTGTTAAATGGAGAAAAACCCGTTTGGATGTGGTTTAAAAAATCGTCGAAGTTTACGTAATTAACGTTATTGCGATCAAACGGCTGTGTTTATTTTATTTGTACCGTTAGCAACAGTAATAATAATTTAATATATAATATAATTATATCATTATAAGAGACCAAAAAAAAAAAAAAACTACAAACAAAATAAATGATTTAATTATATAGAAAAACGACGTAAAATATGTTCGTAATAATTAAAAATGTATTAATCATTCAATTGAAAACAATTTTGTTTGTCACACATATTAGAGTAATTTAAAATACTGATTGAACAAAATAATTGTCCGTGTACATAAATTATGTTCAAAAATAAACAAGGAACTAATCGCAAGAAAAATCTTTACATTAGTTACGATACAGCATATTTTTTTAAATAATGATACTTTTATAAAAATCTAAAATTTAAGAAAAATTGAAATAAAAATACCATTTCTGACATGGTAACTATATTGTCGTTAAAATATTAATTCGGATATTTTTCAAACATAACATAACATTAACATTTTATTTACTAACTTGACCTGTATCTGACTTATTATTATTCGTTAATTTGATTAGGCTTCGAAAAATTAACGCGCGCATTACTGCTAAAAACCGAAAACTATTTAATTTCAGAATAAATTAATGTAGGCACACCGAGTGATACCAATTATATAATTCTGAATAATGAGGTTTTTGTTTTAAAACAGTTTTATCATTGAAAAATATATAAAAACAAAAATTAGTTCTAATTATTGATTTTATACTGCAGCGGACAAATAACAAATATTTACATTATTAGTCTGTGGGACTTTATTTTCGCTAATTGACTTAATAATCGAGCAATATTTATAATTGGCTATAAAAGCTTATGATGGTAAACGCAGTACGCACAAGATACTGTTTAGATAAAAAAAAAAAAAAAAAAAACAATAGAAACCGTAGAAATACTATTGTTTTAAGATCAAGAAGACTGCTATAAAAATCAAAGAAATATTAAAAAAAAAAAATTATAAACACAAATACGTAGTAATACTTACCGAGTACAATCGTCGTTATTTACGAGAGTAAAAAACACAACAATATTGTGATGTAATTAAATTAATTTTAAAAAAAAATCGTACGCAAAAACGAATGTTAATTTACTAAATGGATTTGAACTTTGGATGTTGCGTATATTTATGCGATTCAACGAACAACGTGGCATTTAACCGGCCGATCAGTTATGTAAACAATTAAATTTAAAGGCTATTTAAGGTAGGCACACAACATAGTCGTAACAATGTGTACACGCGCGTATGTTAATTAATTGAATTTAATACAAACAAAAATTAGGTATTTATAATTAGAAATTATTCACAGATAAATGATTCCCGGGATTTGCGTTATAATGTGTATCGCGTATCTACTTAATCTACTGCTAATTGGATACACAATACACGTCCGGATCGCCCGTATATTTATTATTTTTTTTAAATCGAAAATAAAAACTACGCATGTCCGAGTTAAGGGCCAAACTCACTGAAACGGTTGCCGGTTATTATGGACAATTTGAATGCCGGTACAACGGAACATAAAAACCTAGAATTTTCGAAAACAGAATTCAGCGGACGGTTTATGGGCCAAATTTGTACACAATAGTTCTTGAAACCGGAGAAAAAATAAGGAACTGCAGGAGAAATTAGAAACGGTCCCGGCAACAACGAGAACGCCGTTGAATCACGGACACGTGTCGGAAACCTGCGGCAGGGTAGAGTCTGTTCGGAAAGGGGCGAGTGGGCGAAAAGGATTTGAAATTTTAAAACGTCACGTTCGCGGAGATATTATCCCGGGTCGGTAGGAACGGATGCAAGTATAATAATGTTGACGGGCGAAAACTATTCTATGATATTATTATATTAATGTCGGAGAAAAACAAAGGAGAAATTGAAATCGCCACCGTCGCGGCCGGCTCGTCAACTGCTGCCCGTTTGTCCGCGAGAACAACGCGTAAAACGATTTCGTATTAATATTATCGTACCCGACTCGTCCCGTCTGACAATTTACGACGGCGACAAAAACGTCTCGTAACAACCGTCGCCACTCACGCCAGAATACGAAATTCATCCGGACGACCGCACTCGCGGTATAACGCTACATGGTTACCGCTTATTACCGCCACCGTTACGTTATGCTCGTAATATTATCGTTTGACGTCACACTCGCGCATTGTTTTCGAGATACGGTTGTTATTATATTGTTTACCGACGACATCGCCCGCCCCTACAAAGGGCGCCGTCGCCGCAGCACTCGTTTGCGAGTTGTCAGCCCTCGCGAAACCGAACGCGATCTTGTGACGCGCAGCGCAAATAATGCCGCGTCGAACAAATTACTAATCGCTTACTACGTATCGCGTTGCGCTGCGTATTATACTTGTGCGCTTGTTTTTGCGGGCGATCGGTGTTCCAGACTCGTTCCCGGTGGCGTGACTAGAACTTCTAATGCCCGTGGCAAAATATTGTACAGAGGCTGGTAAGAAAAAAAAATAAAGCTCATGCGAATAAGGCCTTCAATTCTTCCAATAATGCCCTGGGTCCTGATTTAAGGCCCCCGATTGTCACGGGCCCGTGACACATTGCCTGTCGTGCCGCCCCATCGTTACGCCACTACTCGTTCCCGAAATATAAATGAGGTTTTAACAAACCGCTCGGTATTATTTTTCCCTTTAAATAATTAGTAATGTAGGCAGTAGTGACAAACTAGATGTTTTTTTCCTCTCACAATTTTTGGTTCGTGAAAATCCTCCGAATTGTCCACATAGTATATTAAAAGACGCGGATTTTATTTGAAAAAAAAAATGTCTATATTTCCAACATTCTTTTCTAGTTTTTTTTTTTTTTTTTATTACAGCAAGGAAAAACAGCACAAACAACACTATACATTCACCGAGCTTACCGAACTCTACTCAGAATTATTTTTTAATCGCAAATATCTGTCGTTGCTTTCAGTACACAAACTAAATCACCCTATACACTATATCTGCTCGAATTTCATTTAACAACAGTGCATGTGCATCTATGTTATGAAGTATTAAGTATTTCGTTAATTTCGTTACTTGTAATATCTCTGTATTATAATATTCGATCAATTCACCGATTCAGCTTCATCGCCGACGTATTCGTTACGATAACGATCCCGTTAAATCGCACACTTCCTACTTGAACGACGTTCGACTGCACTCTATTAAGTATCAAGTGCCTGAATTGCCCCGTTCGTACTGTAGTGTCCCGTTGGTAGTGTCCCGAAAGACGACCATTTAAAAATTCTCGATCTGAGTACGCACGCGGGTTTACGACTAGAGTAATCCGTTTATTTACGACGTATAGTACGTATCTCGCGTTATAGCCTAAGGACGTAATTTTTGACGCACGTGACATAAATTTAATTAAAAATATATACGTACGTATAGAATGTAAATTTGGTCGGGGTGAATTATTTAGCCCGGGGGTCGGCCAGGATGAAATTTATTTTCCGATTTCGGTCTCGGCGCGCGTAGCTGTACAGCGTACATATAATATTCGAAGTAGCGCTTCACCGGTTTTCGTGAAGAAAAAAAAATATATACATATAAATATATATCCGATACTATAATATTTAATACATTGTACAGATATATACCGTCCCGGATTTCAGGAAATTCAATCAAACTTCGGTCCCCTCGCCGACATACGCGTTATCTGTACGTACACTTATCCGCCGCCAGATTAGTATTATAATATCATAATCGCACGAGAGACTTTCCCGTCCGGAAAATGCACTATATCGATTACGCGTCCAAGATTGCGGGGGTGCGACGACGACGACGACGACGACGACGACGGCCACGCGACTCGATTACGTTATTGTGTGTTATCGAATACATTGTTTCCGCGGATGACCCGACCGACATCAATGGTACGGAACACTTGATTTTATTGTGACGGCCGACGACGGGCCGTTGGTCGTTTTCAATGTTATTTTGCAAAATACGCCGTACCAACGCGAGATATAATATTCGAAATCGACCAGTGAGCCGCGGCTAACACGGCTATTGTTTAAAATGGCATTTTGTTGACGTTCGAATACGATAGCGGTCGAAATCGGCGCGGCGCATTTTCGACGGGAATAAAATGCCCCGTACTTGTTGCGCACGTGCCGCTGCCGGCTTCCGACGACGTGCGATTTTTTTATTTTTTGTTATCGCCGGATAACTCGGCCGAACAGACGAGAGAATACCCTAAAGTTATAAATAAAACGCGTAATTCTCGTTTGATACCCGATGTACGTTAGTTGTATGAGTTCGAAAAGTATTTGCATCGAAAACTCGTATATTCCGCACTTTTATAACAAAGAGTTACGGCGAATACATTAAAGACTGTACTGTGTTACGAAGGCTCACGGCCATACCGGACGCTGTGAAACGATATGGAAGAGAAAAAAAACTTAAAGGTGGTAAGGATAAAAAGAAAAAAAAAAAAGAAATGATAAAATAAAAGTGCACTTTTTCGAGTACTCGAACTTTTTCTGCGGTTTAATAGCATTATTGTATTCACGAGAAAAATTGAAAAATATTCCATCCACCACATTTGAATCGCCAGTCTTTATGTGATGTACAATTATTTTATGCTAAGGTATAGATACCTTATATGAGCTATGCTTCGGTTTTCGTTCTTCCTTTATTTCGTTCAGTATTTTCAGTATGTTCGTCGCTCTGTCCACAAATATCCATTGATTCTCAATAGGTAATCGCTCATTGTAATAACTCGGTTAGATATTCCACTGTCCATACGGTCTACACGGCACACGGTGTTAGTGAAATGCCGCCTTAAGTGTGTTGGCAGGTTAGTACTATAGTGTAAAACGAGCGTCAGTCGATTCCGCTAAACAATTTGATTTTCGTTTCCGTAAAAACGAAAAAGATTAGATTTTCATTTCTACCAAATCTATTCCTATACCTACCTATCTAATTTATAGTTTGAAAATCATTTTTTTTATAGTCGTCGTTGTTGTCACTTTTCACGATACTCACAGTCAACTTCAAGTCCGCTAACATACACACGCACACACGCACGCGCACACACACGCACACACAATAAACACTTGATAATATAGGTAAATAGATAAATTTATATTTATTTATAACAAGTAGGAATTTCTACAAATAAAATCAATAAACTCTTTTTTTGGGTTATCAAATTCCACCTCATTAATATAGGTAGGAATAGATATGGCGGAAACGGTAACCGCCCTTTAGAACTACTAGGTATGGGGCGACCGATACATGATTTCTCACAATATACCTTTTTACCTATACGGTTTCGCAAATTTCTGTTAGACAAAATATTTTTTTCCTCTAAATAATACGATTCTATATAAATATTGATGCAGCGTTGTCAGTTATGATTTCTAAAAAAATAAAAAATAATATTAACAATAATTGTTAATAATCGTATAATAAAAAATAATAATTTTAAAAGACGTCCTAGGATAATGGGGATGGTTGCAACCACTGTAATAAGTATTTTGATATATATCTGTTAGCATCGATTAACCATTGTGAACGAAAAAACAATTCTGAGCGGAGTTCAGTTAATAGTGATGCTTTGGCAACAATATATAATATGTGATATTACGGCAAAATAATCAAATAGGCATTATATATTATCATTAATAACATTTGTTTAATGTGCCGATTTTCCCGTTTTTCCTACGTTTTTCTGGTTTTTCTATGTTTTTCCTAGTATTTCAAATTTGTTGAGAAAACTTCGGAGAAAATTGAAAAAATGATCTCTCTAAAGTACCTCCACAGTGAAATTTTCTTTTAGAAAAATTACTATCATTAAAAGATGGAGCAAAATTGCTGGTAGTAAAGTTTTCCACAGAAAAAAAAAATAAACATCTTTGTAAAACCATAAGCTTCTTGGCTCCACTTAGAATCTAAAACTGCATCATAGCCCGTAGATAAAACAAATGTGTCAAAGTATTGCATTGTAAGTAAAACAAATTAGTTAAAACAATTCAAATTGCAATTTATTACCTTGATAACGGGTACCAACTTGTGATAAAAAAAAAATTACGTACTTATATTACTTTGATTTGTTTTATATATATATATATATATATATATATATATATCATATTCTTATGTAGGAAATTAAATGCGTTCTTTTCGTTTAGCGCTTAATTTTTTGATGTCATTATTCGTTGTAATCGATCTTATTTTGGTTTCGGCGTCTGACTAGAATTTAGTAACATTTTTATTATTAAATTGCAATGTGGATGAGTGTGATAAAATTGACTATTGTATACATAATGAAAGCTTTCAGAATCATTCATTGATTGCTTTTATACCCACAATACTGGTGGGAATGAGCATTCATGTTCAATGTAATTGTTCAAAATATAACCAGTGAACAAATACCCATCATCGTCGGGGCAAACACTTATAAGTTCAGTGAATGTCTCATTTACTTAATTATTATATCGTGTAAAGCGAAAACTTATAACGACACTCACGAAGGCAACGTCACATAGAAATTGTGTGCGGAATCCGAGATGTATGTGGAATCGGGAATCACCACGATTGGTATAATGTTCAATATCGTATCGCGATATTAGTAATTCAGTTTTTACGTCTAGTAACTCAGAAAGATTTGCTTTGTGTGTACACCTACTTGAATTATACGTGAGAGGATCCAGTCACCCCGGGATACTCACCGCCCTTTAAATCAAGACACGTGCCTCAAATAAAGTCGTTCACCACGCCATCGCCACTACCTTGACGGCGAATAAGGTCAAGTGAATCTCATTGACAGTTCGATCGATTTCGCGTTACGTGACGGATAACAATATTATTTTGACGGGCAATCGGCGGATTAACGCCGCGGGCATTCACAAAACGCGGGTCTTCAATAACGTGTTCGCCGTGAAAACGCGTTTTCATTAAAGCATTATATGTTTAATTACGGCCCGGCGGTGTCGTTTCGTATGATATTGTAATATCCGCCGTAAATTCGATATTAAACGATACGATAAATTATTATTATATTACACGGTCTCGCGTATTGTGCGTAATAATGGTTTTAAATTCCGGACCGCGGCCGATAATGTTATTGTTGCGGGACCGTACGACAAGTTGGGTGGGGCCGGGGTGGGGTAGGGTTAGGGGAGTGAATGCGGATACCTATTAATTATTTTCGCCGGTAAATACTTTCGCGGACATTGTTATAACGCACGCTCCCGTGCGCGTGCAGCGTCCGTACGGCCGATTAAACGCAACTTTTAAACGTTACGTTAATGTGGTTCGGTTAAAGCGACGTTGTATATAATTTGTATCACATCGTACGCTATAAGTAAATTATTTGCCCGGTGTATGAAATGGGCAATTTTCGGCCCGTTCCGTGAAACGGCCTAGTGAGTTGCTCGATTTGTAAAACGGACAAAACTTGGTCCATTTCACACGAATTGAACTTTAATAACGCTGTCCACTTCGTGAAACGGCGACTGGTATTCTTTGAAATGTGACTCAATACTTAATATACGGTCATACATTTATAACAATATTTTATTAAATAATAATTTAAAAGCCGCATATGCTTCGCACGATGGGTGGCCAACTGTTGTAGAAGTTGTGAGATCTAGATTGTTTCAGAAAATATTTTAGAGAGATAAAATACACTTAACAATCGGAGCAAGATCTCTGGTAGAAAAGTTGTTTACAAAAAAAAAATAAACACCTTTGTAAAACTATACGCTACTTTGCTCTATTCAGAATTTAAAACTAATTTTTTACTACAAATACTTTGTTGAAAATATAATGTTCTAATATTATTAAATCTATTATTATTTTTATTCAATTTGCTTTAATATATAAATAATTTAATAATTAATTTAAAATATTGTTTTAACAATTACCTAATATTCAATAAAATTTAAAATATTTGTATATTACTAGTTTTGCTCAAATACATTAAATATGCAATTTATTAATTATTTTTGGCTCATTCTATGAATTGGAGAATTTATTGATTAATTTACTTGGTCATTTCACGGAATGGGTAAAATGTCATGAATTTGACGAAAATCGGTCGAATTGTTTGGGCATGCCATGAGGAGAGAGAAATTTGAAGCAGTGAGAATTTTAATGAAAATAGAAGAAAAGAAGAGGAGAAGAAGACTGAACGAAAAGTAGTTGGATGCTATTGACATTGATACGGCAGTTGTATAAAAAAACGATGTGGAGGATCGGATCAAGTGGAAGTTTAGATCGAGGACGGCTGATCCCAAATAATTGGGATAAAGCCGAAGAAGAATTAGAAGAGACTTCGTAATTATGTTGTATGGCACATAATGGCTCGCCCCTTTCCCATTTACATTTTATAAATTTAAAAATTGTAAATTGCAATTTAATTTAACTTCACGTATCCCACATCAATAATTAACCCTGTTGTAACATGATTTTTTTTTAAAAAACATACCAAATAATATTTAAATCGAAATAACACTTGTGATATCAAAATATATGACTGTTTTATACCATATTCACCGGCGTTCAAATTTATTTTAAGGATCATTGACCGTAAGAATCATTACAAATATTATAATGATCTTAAAAAATAGTATTTTATGATATTTTTCAAAATGTCACCCTCGTTCCGTAAAAGCGTTCGTTGTTAGATTTCAGAATAGTTAACGCATAACACTGTTATACTGATCGATTTACCGCTTATGACTGTTTAACAGTTTAAATCATAGAACAGAAAAGTGAGGAAGGGTCATAAATTGTAAATTAATTTTAAAATACTATCCGATTCGTATACTCCTCCTGTTTAAATTTTAAATTGTTTAAACCGTACATATAATTTGATTGTTATGTGCATCAACATTTTTCAAAAAAATATTATGTTTTTCTTTGCTATCAATTTGTAAATATAAAATTGATATGCGTTAAAGTGTAAAGAATATAGAGAACTATTTAAAAAATATCCTACGCATGATCATTGAACGATTCCATTGAACGGTTGCAAAAAACAAAAATAAAATAAAAAAATAACCACATACATTAATCGGTACAGTAAATAATAAAACTCAAACTTTGTAGTATTTTAAAAGGTGTCATGATGATAGACGGCAAGAACTAAGTAAACATAAATTTAATTAAAATATTTTACATATTTTGACCGATGTTATACCTATAATGTTATTAATTTTATTCTTTAGCAGAAAAAAAAAATACCTATACAAAATCGAACAAGTACAGCGATCGCGTCATCAACGAGTTTTAAAAAAATTAAAATTAAAACGATCCTTTCGACAGGAACAGACAGAAACATTATATAATAATAATAACCGTTAGTCGAAGAGCATCATAATTAAAAGTTATACTCTTATAATTGAACGGTAAGTACCTATCCCCTCAGTGACATAATTAGAGGGTGTTGCACGAGGAGAAACATTCACAACAACAAAAAAAAAATTTAAATCAAATATAAATTAAAAAGTATCGTTTAATATAATATTGTATAATTATTAGAAAATGACCTAAAAATTAACATTTTAAATACTATATTATGTTCGTATCAAAATAATTTTTTTTTATCATCTATTTTAAATACATTGAAGTATAGTTAAATAATGCCCCCCAAAAAAAAGAAAACGATTGACATACCTCGCACGTGTGAGCACATCCACTGTTGTAGGTGAGAAGTTGGGAAGATTTGTTACAGACGGGAATTTAATGTATATATGTAAGCAACAGTAAACCATTGCTAGCGAAAAAACGATTCTGAGCAGAGTTTAGTTGATAGTATTGCTTTGTCAACAAAATATAATATGTCATATTTATAGAAAAATGATTACAATTTGCGTTTCCATGACAATGATTGTTTAAAAAAGATAAAAATAATACAAATTTAATAATAACAAAAAATAATTAAAACGGTTGCCAGTGACAACCTTATTTTTAATCTTTCAATCTTTTTTTAACCCAAAAACCAGGTTTTCTTCACTATCTCGAATATTAATAAGAACTTCAAAAAATTACCTGTTTAAAGTACAACCCAGAAAACATTTAATTTTAGACAAAATGTTATACTTGATAATCGGAGTATACTTTCTGGTAAAAAAGTGTTAACATAAAAAAAAAAAAAAATCATTATAAAACAAATACATAAATGATAAAATGATAAAATTTAATAATAATATATGATATATAGAAAAATAAAAAAATATCTTCTTTTTTATGTACCTTATAATAGATATTATTTTTCTTGGAAGAGAAATGTTGTCTATACACGTTTTGTGCAAACGAGCAAACTACGAATCTTCTATACAACCTTTGTTCTTTATAGTGAATTTTTTTTTTTTAATATGCTTCTTTTTTTCTATTGAAAGTTTTGGTACACTTTTGCATGATATACCGAACGAATAGTTTCACTGTAGTTATAATTATTATTCAAAGTTCAGACGAGAACGGCGGAGAAGTAATAATAATTTTACTATCTCGCGCGTGCGTCTCTATTACTTTTGCACTCGGTTCCTCTAAACTTCAAATGGGTTAAACTATTCACTTTATGACGGAAACCTATCCATACGTAAACGTTTTGAAAACAATATATAGTTATATAGCATAGGTCAAAATGGAAATAATACACCGCGATAATTCAAATTCAACCGACCTATGTAAGTACTAGTAACATTGCAGTAACCTAGAGGCAACGCATTTTATTTTAAAATACATACTATTGATAATACCATAAAATATTTATAGTCATAATAACGGGAAAAAAAAGAAATTATGAAAAATGGAAATCTTTTTTTGTAGGTACCTATAACCACTAATGATACTTCAAAATAAATATCTATTACTCGATACACTAAATACCTACGTTCCAGAATTAGATCTCAATACAAGATACAAGATATAATTGTATTTAAGATAAATATTTATATTAGATACTACCAGACCCTGTCTGTAACTTTACGAAAATAAATATAGATACCTAATAATAAATATACCTACCTATAATATACCTACCTCGTATAAAGTGTACATTTTAAAACGATCCAAAACTTTATGAAAATAAGAAAAAATGTTTTAGCTACCGGCTACTCGTATATTAAATAAAATATCATCGATTTATTAAATTATTTATTTATTAAATTCGATAGACCATTTTATGGCGTTGAATAATTTTGAATAATCTTATTCAAAAATCATTACTGTGAGTTCAATAGTTTATTATGTAACCAAATGTTTGTTTCAGAACCATCTTATTATGTATTAAAATTCTCAAATCAATACTTTTTTTTCCATTCGAAGTGTTTTACGTATTATATATTATGATCAAAAATCTTGAAATATTCGATTACTTTTGTTCTTTCTCCTCGGAATTATTTTATTATTATTTTTTTTTAATTGAATCAAATTCATTCGAAATTTACTTAAATGTACATATACCCGATGTATATATTTTTTTTTTTATTTAATCTAATATAATTCGTTTTGATCTTATTTCGGTTAAAGATGTGACGAGAAGAAAGTAATAATAATAATAACAACAATAAACTCTTTCGAAGACTATATAAGGAAGATTAAAAAAAAAACCCACGGAAACATTACATGTATCGAGTTTTACGTAGGTAGTGCTTTTCCGTGTTTCAGTAATTTTTTTGTCAACGGTATTTTATCATTTTCTGCTAAAAAAAAAAAACGAAAAACAAAAGTGTGTTTATTATTGAATAGCCACCAATGGACCTTGTTAGTAGTACCTTGATCGAAATTAATGTTATATATTATCATTATTATTGTCTTCCGCTCTTACATTCTTAGGGGTTTAATGGATCTCCGCTTTTCTATTACTAAGCCTCACCACCTTTCCAATGGTTTGCCTCGGGGTTTCTGCCTCTCGACTTCAACGCCAGAATCGCAGAACTTGCGTTAACATATTCGCTTCTTCTCATCGTATGATATCTCAAACACTGATTCTTTTTTTTTTTGACCAATTATAATATTTAGATGCAGGTAACCGGTGCTAAATACATTTCATCCCATTATTAAACTCCCTTCGTTGTCGCTGTATGTATGAAAATCTAATTATATTTTACATGACGAAAATATGCATATAATTATACATTTGTTATAGTTACTATTGTTTAAGAGTGCCGAATGATATAGGGCAGTGCATGTCTTTGAACTTTCTAGCAATAACTTTATAATATCTTTTGAAAATTTCTGTAAGCAATAAAAATATTAATAGAATATTTATAATGGATATGAAAACAATATATCGAATTACGCGTTCACTCGAAAATGCGTTATCACTCAAGAGCAATCGAGTCAAAAATTGGAGGTAACTTAATTATTTTTAATTGTCGAAACCCGATACACAGTCCGAAGAACATAATATTCTATTAACGAGGGGAAAACGTCCCGGTTGTAAGAGAGATCTAACAAAACATAATATTATATAGTTATGTACATTATTTTTATTTTATTTTTTTCTTAAATCCATTTTGTGTTTTTGGTTAATATTGAAATTTAATACCAGAACAACACGAGTACGTATACAGACGAATTAATAAGATTTGTCGTGCAACGTATCAAGAACGAATTTCCCACGTTATGCGACATGGCAGTATGTCATATTAGATAACTCGAAAAATGTACTTTCACTGGAAAATCGTTTGTTATAATACGATATCGAAACGGCTAATGATGATGTCGTTTAATTATTCTCAAGCAGCTGATGCAGACATTTAAATATATTAAATTCGGACGTTTTTACGTCTGGACCGAAAGCGGTTCGCTTGATTACCGCATAATTCAATCAAAGCAAAACATTAATATTTCGATACATTTATCAAAAATAATTGTCGTGCTTTTCGTTCGATATTGTCTCGAATTGTTTTCGTTAAGGTCGTTTTTTTTCGTGATTATTATTTTATCTGCGTGCCGGGAGAATAAATTTCCAAATAAAAACCTGCAATATCTATGTATACTTAATATTAACTTTTTAAAAACTATAAAAAAAAACAAAAACAAATACATAAAATGTTTTTATAATATCTTTTATACTCCAGCAGAACTTGTATAATATCCGAAGGTAATTTAAGTTTTGTATAAATAATGACTTAATATTATTTCTACGATTTATGCTTAACCTCTTGCGTCTCGACTCCGAACGAATATTAAACCTCTCGTATCGTTTGAATTTTTAATAATAATATAAAAACGTCTGTGTGTACATACTTTATACCTAGCTGTATGTTGTTCTATAACTGCAGTATTTTTTTTTTTTTAATTCGTACGCGTGTTTTTATGTGCTCACGTCGTTTACGTTGTGTCGGCGACATTATTAAATAATAACGCTGTAAAGTGTAGAACCTCAGATATTGTCCATTAATAATAAAGAAATGGATAGGGCATGTCTATATCAGTATTTATGGGGTTCGCGGTCTTTTTCGCATGCATGTTATTTCTGACAGTCTGGGATACTCTTAACAGTCACGCCATCTTTCTCGTTCTAACGGTTTGCGGTACAATATTAAAACTTACTATGCAATTTCCTTGGGAAAGACCCGGTATAGATGTCTCGTTAAATTTTATTAAGATTATTGTTGTACTGAGAAGTTCATAATTTGATCCCGTTTTTGGAGGTATTTCATTAAATGTCTCAATGAGCAGTACATTAGTTTGTCCTTATGTCATGTTATTTTACATTTAGAAATCCCATATCATTTAGAATTGTTTTTTGCAATTTCCTTTAAAACAATTTTTCAAATCGATTTTTGTTATTTTCATGATGAAGCAATTTCCAATAGGTTTTAGTTATTATTGAAATGTTAAGAACTGTTTTTATGAAATAATTTGGATATTTATAGGCCTTTTAATAATAACAAGTTGTTTTGGGGTTTTGACATATGGAGATATTGTGATAACGTCGCTTAGTCCCCATAAATTGTATACTTTTGGAATTTAATCCCTAAAAGTTGTGTTTAGGCCGGTAATTTAGAACTAAAAATTATAAAGTGGTGTCGTTTAGATCATAAATGTTTAAAAAAATAAGATTTATTTGATCAATCATTCAGTTTTTAATTCGATTAGTCATTATGAAATGGTCATACTACAAATCCGATAATATATAATTTGTCGATTGGATCCTAAGCGTTACTATTGGGCCCTATTGTCTAAGTATATCATCGAATTATTATTGTCTTGTGCAAACCTTTTGTGTTTCATAATTTCCAATTATCGAAGTCGTTGCGAACGGATTCCGATGTTTCCACCGTACGCGATATAATATTAATATCTTCAGTAACCATTAATAATTATTACACAAGCGTTCGTTTAAAAAAATAAAAAATTCACGTGTCCGGCCAGTCTGGCGAGGGTAAAATAAGTAAATAGAGCAATATAACGACGTAGCTATAGAACATAACAGGTCAATATATTATACGGTTTTCGGATGGTATTCGTTTATTCGGCGCGTGTGTTAGCGGGGTCGAGGAATTAAAATCACTTATAACTGTACAAAGTCGTCGTATCGTCGGGAAATTGATAATGTTGTTTTGCTATAACGTTTGCATCGTTTGCACCACGTCCATTAAAAACGACAAACATATATTAATGTTATAATATCGTCCGTCGCGTGTGCGTCTTCGACCAAAATGACAAATCGCTATTTCTTTCGTTTTTTTCCTCGCAGCCGAATTAATTCATTTGATTAAAACGTAGCCAAAGGTAGGTACGAATTGTAGCGTAATTTTAACCGGCAGCGTTGCGATAATATAATAATTGACTGTTTGCGTGTTAGTTTATTTAGAAAAAAAAAACAAAAATTCTCAACGACTTTTACAAATTGCCGTTTCTGTCCGCCGTGATCACCGGAGCACACGCTGGGCACGCCTGTTACTTTTTCAAACAAATCATTTTAAGCCGATAAAAATAAAAGAAAACTGTATTTAAATGCAGAGTATCGCTGCAACAATAGTCGTATTATTATTACGTGAGAAACACAAAATAATAGCCACAATTATTTTCGTTGTCGTCTCGTATTCCGCTAAAGTTATAGCAATAAAATGCACGATAAAATATCCGCGTTGATATTTCGTTCTATTTGCTATACCGTCCAATCAGCGTACATAAAGACTTGTTTGACTTGTAAATATGCGTTCCGGAACAGTAAATTAAACTGTTTTTTTTTCTCCACACCCATTTATTTATTGTGCATTCTGTGTGCTTTTCAAATCATTACTATATCGACGAACGGGATTGTTTGTCGTCGTTTTCGCATTATTATCAGGCCTTGGGTTTTTATAGTACTTGCCATTTATTGTAGGATACAGATAAAAATAACAGAGCAAGCTATACATTTGCTTTACACATCGGTTATTCCGAAATATAAATAATTTTATTTTGCATGTTTGAAGCATTTAGATTTCTAAAGTTCTCTTTCCCGAGCTTTTTCATAATTCTCTGAATTAAATTATTTTTTTTTCAGATCAATTTTAAATAGTTTCATTCAATTGACGTCTTCATTCAAGTTTACAATTTATTCGTTTAAAATTACCAACTAGGTTAGATTAAAAAATTACCAATTTAAAATTATAAACTAAATTTGTTTTGTTATTTTTATATTTTACAACCTATTACAGTGCAAATTTAAATAATTTTTAGTGCTGTACAAAACCAGAGAACCCGACGTATTTTAGATAAATATTAACATTAGGGTTCATAGCTTGTAATATTAGCATATTTTTTTTTTTAGTTATCTTAGATTTCGATATGTGAGTTATGAATTTGTTTCAGGAAACCACGAATCTGAAAGTTTATGTTGCATTATTTTTGCATATTTCGAAGAGATTGTGTGCTATTCTGCTTTTTTCCAGTGTTTAGCGCTATTTCGACACCTTTGAAAACTTGATAAATAATAAGAATGATTTAAACAGTCTTGTCATCTTTATGATTATATTTTTCTAGTAGCGTCCGACGTAATTCAGTAAAACGGTAAACGTATCGATAAGGAGACCCCTATAGTTGAATCACGTGCTCTAATATTTTATTTGTATAGTTTTTCCTAGGTATTTCGATATCATTATTATTTCTTTTTTTTTTTTTTGCATATTATATACATGTTAGTGCTTATTTAAGCGCCTACATATATTTCTCGAAGAGCGTAATAAGTGTGGTTCGCATAACCCGTCGTGTAGTGTAAAATTAAATTTGTTGGTTTAAATATGGTTTTTTGTGACGTGATTATAGCATTTTATGATGATAGTATAAAATAACTGATAAGATGAAACTAGCACTGATAGTACAGCCAACGCTAAGGCCGTAATTTTAATGTAATAACACTCTACTCCCGGTAATCTCTGAGTAAACATGACCAGAAGGTATGAACCTATGTCTACATGGTTATATGAGCCAATCGAAAGAGCGTAGTTCACACGAAACGAAACGACATAAAATTGAAAAATCCACTTTATTGTCGTTTATACAATATGAGCAATGTATCATTATTATTTTTATACTACATTGAAGTGCACAGTTTTGGATTTCTTTATACAATATAGACCTCACGACGCCGTCGCCTTTGTCAATATTCGTCACTTTTCTAAGACCATTATTAGGTAGGTAAGGGAACGTTTTAACGTGGTCATCAGAAACGTTGTTGATTTCGGGAAACCATTAAGACGGTATTTGTTTTGTCTAGGCACGTGGTCGTACATTTAACGTTTAATAACAATTTGTCTAGCGTGGTTTCGTGTAAATACTAAACTTTTACAATATTGTTTTATCGTTTTGATTGGTCAACTCATCAGCTGTATAATATATAATGATGTTTACAACCTGTTTAGTTATATTGATGTAAATAATTTAAAACTATTTCTATCATGCTACAATGCGATTCTAATATATTCGTTTTTAATGCACGACGTCATCTTTGGGCTACTGAAAAATCGAATAAATAATAGCTGGAATTATTTGAAAGAAAGAAATTGAGAAAAATGATCTGTCCGTCTGGAAATTATGATGGAGAATATGAAGCCATAAGCAACAAAGAACTATTGAACCCTAAGTAATACAGATAACGGTCTTCGGCCAAGACCAAGAGTGGCGGATAGAGTATAAAAAGACAAATAGGATTCTTGAGAGTCGTGGGAATACGGAATAATCTGTAACTTATAGAGAAGATTGGAAGCAATGGATTATTGTGGCAACATTTCGGACCTTCAACTAATAATTCGATAATAACTGTATAAACTATAATGATATTGAGAATTGGTAGGGAATGCAAACAGCAAACGTAATGAGTTGTTCTCTACATCCACATTTTGAATGCTTTTGATTTGCCACGCAAGTTTTCTTCAGAGACGCTCATCGTGATTTATGGTATTTTGAAAAAAAATTGAAAGCCATTTACTGTCGTATAACCAAGTATATGAATTTTACAATGATATACCTTCAAATTACTCGAACAGAAAAAAAGATTATAATTATCATTCACGAAAAACATTATTAAGAAACAAAAAATAAAACAATTCAAACAATACTTAAATGTTCCCCGATTGTCGTATTCACTTGTACAACGATTCGGAGAGATTCTCTGCCCATATCATTCTGGTCACCTTGAATGTATTTTAAATTCTGTTGTCTCAGCTCATTTACTAGATATACATTCAATTTCCCCTTCTTCTTCCTAACTTCTCACCTGTAACAGTGGTCTGCCTATCATCGTGTGAAGTATTTTAGTTTGTTTTACTTAGGTGCCTACATTTATTCAAAACCGTTTTTTTTTTTTTTTTTTTATAAATATTCTTATAGGTGAGGAAGCCACTAATATAGCCACTTAATATATAAAAATACATATAACAGACACAATACTACATAATCATCTTAATTTTCAAGGAAGATCTGGTAAAAAAGCTCATTTATGTATATTATTGTCATTATCTTCCAATCATAATTTAGTCTGCAGTTCGTTCTATGAATATGGTTTTACAATTTAATTTCTCAACAGTTATTGAGTTAGTAAAATTTGCTTAAAACCTTTATGCGGTCATCTTATCGATCGACAAGAAATCGTACACTATTGTCGTTCATGTTATCCAGTAGTTTCAAAAACTAAAAAACTTTTTAACAAATAAAATCGTAATACCTTATGAGCATACGTCTAAATTTCTGTTACTCCTGGTTGACCGATCTTTGGTAAACTGAGTTTCACTGAGAAAAATTGATGAATTATTATTATTAATTTGGATTTACAATAATTTTGGTAATTCAGTTGGTCAATTTTACGAGTATTAAATAATAAAACCACATGAAATTGGTTCAAGTACGTTTTTCTGATTATCAGTGTAATATAATAGACGTTTAACTATATGGCGCTCGGTAATCAACAAAGTGCCGAAAAAATAGGGTACCTGCGTAATAAAAAATGATCCGGCAAGAGGAGGTGAGTGGATTTTCGTTTTTAACGTTCGGCATTTTGGTCCACAAATAGAAAACGGTTTTATCGTATTGCCCGTTATGGTGGATATCCTCGTCGGGTTTTACGCTCCCGAACAAGTTCGACTTATCGAAAATATAAAGTCTAGACGAAGGCATGATAAAAAAAAAAAAAAACCGAGTGTTGAAAACAAATCACGATTCTTTTATTGTCTTTATTATTATAACCAACGGTGAACGGACACGTGTTACGTGTCATACCACTCATATCAACGTTGTATACAGACGATTCCGGAATTTTGTACATCCGAACTTAAGATTTACTGACACTTAGGTGTTAAAAAAATCGGCAAATATTTATATTATAATATATTAATATCAGTGTCGTATTTTAAACGTTTTCCGGAAGCGTGGCCCATAGGTAATAATATTTACGTACCTAAGAATATTGTTTAGAGAGCGTTCAATTAAATATGTTTGTAACATTATTATATTTTTCTGTAAAAAATTGATTAAATAAATGCCAATCATTTGAGTTAAACAAATAGCTAATTTTACATCAATATTAAATTTGTTTTGTAATTATTTTGACAGTAAAATTCCAAGCCCAACTACTTTGCATACAGTAACCATCGTAATTATACATTTTGGTTAGAGAATAAAAATTTCGAAAGCGCTATAGATTGATATTCTTCGTCTGTGTGATAGGTACCACAAATAAATTTTTTCAGGAGCTTTTAAACACACTTAGTTTTTAAAAAAAAACTAACTGGATAGTATCTCTCAACCAATTCAGTATCACAATTTTTTTTAATAATTTAATTTTTTTTTGTATAAATATTATTTTCTAAATTTTCAATAGCTTTTTACACTCTAGATTTTCATCAATAATTCTCAATAATTGAGATAATTAATTACTATCGGATAATTCCTACATACATTTGTCTGTTTTACAACAAAATTACTATATGTGTAATTTCCATGCTTATCATTTAACTTTGCTGCAGGAATCTTTATCCAATTTGATTTTTTATTTTACTCCGAGAAATACTCACCCCTTGATTCCACTTTCCCGTAAATACGCCTTTAATTCTTATACTATATTATTTAATCGTTTAATGGACGTGAAAAATTTGTCTTCAAACGTCGCCTAGAAGTTTTACGGACTCAAGAATCTCGCTCTTCCTTGTCCACATAACCATCGACAATAGGTTAGTTTACAATATAATCCCAATTATTCCGTGTGTTGTCACAGAAATTATTTTGCGGTATACTTATACGATTCCGGGACAATCGACATTTGTCACGTAATGACAGTACAAACACGCGGATCCACCAATTAGGAATTCTTTGCGATCGCATTTATTTTTCGACGTGAAATAATATACAGGCAGAGCAATTATATAGTGTTTCAATTAACTCCGATAATATTACAGGAACCCGTCGTGATCGTTGAGGTTCTTCAGAATTCCATCGATGGGAATTTGATTAACCAGTAACGTTATCTACATAGGCCATATAATTAAAATCATAGCCATATAATAGTGCATTGAAATATGAAGCCAAAACGAAAACGAGGGATACCAATAGTGATAACATTACAAAAGGACTCGGGTTCAATATCTCTGAAAACTAAACGTGTCCGATTATTCCGACAATGTAAATGTACAATAACCTACCTATCTCTCTCTATAATTTACATACAACTTTGTAACGAATGTTCTCTGGAACTACTCATCCAATCGTAATGTATTTTATTACGATAGAAGAGCTTATCACGGAACCGGTTTTATATTTTTTAAGTAAATAAACAGTCAAATTATTATTATTTTTTAAATAATTGTCAAATACGTTAACGTTTTGTAAATAATACGAGTAAGTCTGTTCAGCTGTTTTACGCCGAAAAAATACCATCGCACAATAATAAATACGTCGATGAATTTATGTTACACGTTCCTGTCTAGCGGTTTGAGTTGGGTCCGAATCCCGAATACGTTGATCATTTTTTGCATTGGTTTTCAAAATTTTTTAAATACTTTTACTTTTTTTATGGACATACCAGCTCTGCACGATCCAATATTTTCAGTCTTTTTCTATTGTAATTCACAACTGTCCGGCCCGGTTCGGTCCAAATCTTCAAATTAAACTATTTGGTCTGTTCCAGTCCATCCATAAATTTAGATCCAATCCGGTCTGGTCTAGTACGGTCCGGTTCAGTTTAAATTTCAATACAATTTTCCAATATTAACATAATCTTTATATTACAACAACAGTACGCAAACAAATGTACAATATTTGGGTTAATGTTGCCAATTCCCTCCTCTAGTTATTTATTTTCACCGAGACAATTCTAAATACACACGTTGATAATTCGAATTAGACAACTTAAATAACACAATTTTTGGTTTTTCCGTGATATTTTTAAATTAACTAAACCTTGAAAGATTATAGCGTGATTCATGTGTGTGATTTGTTTTGTTAATCGCCTATTTTTAATTTAGCATATCATATATTATAATAATAATTTTGATTTTGGTTTATTATTAAATATTATTAATTTAAGCTCTGCTTTACGTTCACTTTCGTGTAAAATATGGTACTATACAAATAGAAGGTATTCATATAAAGTACAGAAAACTAATGGAGTCTTATAAATATAAAAATGTATACATACTAAAAAAATTGTCCGTGTTCAGTGCAGAACTCTAGAACCCACTAATTATTGTTTGCACGAATTTAATCTATTAATTAGCTTTATACATAAAGAATGGCTCACATAGAAAAATGTCTTGCTAACACACTCATCAATATTCAATTTTTTGGCAAGTAAATGGGAAATTATTGAGGAACAGAAGAGAGTTTGAATGAAAAAGGATAAAAAGGGAATGTTAGAGTGGACAACTATTATAGTGATCCGGTTGAAATGAAAATAAAAAATATTTATTCTTATGTGGACTCGAAGAGAAACATTTTTATTACACATGTAAAGCCGAGTGGGATAGTTATTACATGCTTGTACTAACAAAAACATTTACGATACTAAGTATTAATAAAACCTAACTTGCAAAGGAACACAAGTACACATACTTGAGGTATTACCTAAAATAAAAAAAACTGAGACCTGTTAGATTCTTATGAAGAATTGTATTTTGTTTATCTTACTTAAAAAAAATGATGACAGTAGTGGGATGGAAATGTTCAAACAGATTCCTCCATTGCTGTCAGTGTAAACAGGAGGGGAAAAAAGTTAATTTCAGACGCATTCTGAATGTGACGGGTCAATCGCAAAATCAGTTCAGTCGTCGTTTCTTCGTAATCTATTCATTCACTTAAACACGTGTTTTGTCGTTTGTTTTTGGTTATTTTTCCTAGTCGTAGCACGATGGACTGAACTGATGTGGAAAGAGAAAGTTAGAAAACTGAACCGAACGAATGCAGGGTACGTTTGTAAATGCTAAACAATTTAACTGAACGTGACTGAACTATAGATAATACAGAATAGATTGAACATGACGTGTATAATACCTACGGTTACGTTGAAACGGCCAACGTTCCCGAATAATGGAAAGAGATAGCAATATATTATTAGCAATATTGATAACATTTCTTCTATCCTATTCACCGACAAATTGACTTTTCTTCCATGAATTATTTCTTGTTGCCGTGCATATAGTGATAACCGAGTATACACTTTGCTAGCGAGTGAGACGGAATATTCAGAAACGCTCGATAATCAATATACCGTATCTATTATGTATTATCTATATCTATGGATTGAATCGAACGGATTCTGTACGGTCGTTTTTTTACCGCGATTCTGGTAATCGCCCAAGGTAATCGTCCTGTGTAGAGCGCAAAGTCAAAATAATTGTTCCCCTTGTCGATTTCAAGTCACGTAAACCGATACAGACACCGGTGTCTCTAGTTTACACAATTTATATTTTTCATAGCCGTCACGGATACCTAATATCGACGGCCGCTATATCATAATATTTTCGAATCGGCCTCCGGTGTTTGGCAACGCTCGGGTTTGCGGCGCGCGTATGTAAATAAAATAATAATACTATGCAGATGCGATTTAGGGACGAAATTGTCGGTTTTTAAACGCGCGCGTTCAAAAGTTTGCGGAATGTCGGTCGGGGGAGTGGGGTAAAAAAAAAAAATAAAAAAAAAAACACACACAGAAAGGGGAACTATAAAAGTGTTCAACAAACGAGATTTTATTTTTCCTCTCGTTTGGACTTTTTGTCTATCATCGCGGTAAAATAAGATTTCACGCGACAACACTCTTTCCGTCCGTATCACCCCGTCCCCGTCCCGCCCGTCGAACCGTGTCCCTCCGTCCGTACGCCGCGCGTATGCCCCGTTTGAAGTCGGGAAAACCCTTACATTTAAACGGCGTTTCCGCGTGCGGCGCGCGACGACGCCGTTTGTAAAGCATTATTATTATGTACGCGCGGAGTCGGACGAAACGACTTTTGTTACACAAAAAACCATCGTAGGACAAAAAAAAAAAATAATAAAAATGTACATACACCATATTATTATAGCGGTGTGTACAAACGACGACGACGACTTACTTATACGGCGCGCGTTATTGTTGTTGCGCCGTTACGCGCAGATATAACGAATCGTACGTATTTTTATAATTGGAGAGGGCCGCGGGACGCGATTGCGCGCGCAGTGCGCACACAGTAATATTTTACAATCAGTAACGGCGGCGGCGGCGGCGGCTCGACAATATTTTCATTCGGAAAAACAAAAACATAATATATTATATTATATTATTGCGCGCCCGACGCCGTAAATCGTAATCATATTATATAGGTACCGTACCGTATACACCCGGGCAGGTAGATTGGTACCTATACGTATACGCATATCTATATATATATATATACGTACGGTATATACGCTGTTTCCCGTAGAAAAATGTAGAATGTTTGTTATTTTCCACCTTAAAAATTCTCGCGGCGAGCACATAAATCAGACGGGAGGGGGGGGGGAACGGTGCGGTACGGCGGCGTGCCGTAGGTGCGCCCCCTCGCACCCCCTCGCCGCCGCGGCTCCGCGCGTGTAGACCGCGACGCAATCATTTAGAGGCCAGTGTTCCGCTCGGAAAAGCCGGACGGGTGACATTTGACAGAGTGCCGTGCGTGCCTACGGTATAGCTATAGGTGCCGCCCGTACCTAGCTGCCTGCCTGCCGTTGTGCGCACACGCGGTATGCGGTATAGTGACTGTTATCATTATTATTATTGTCATAGGTGTACTTTAAATGTACGGTTATATTTTCATGAAACTCGAACATACGTCGCCCGGGTTTCGTGCGTATTTCTCAAGCCGTCCCCGCCGCCAGACGCCGTATTTTTCTCGAATAAAATATTTCCTCCGCCGTTGTATTGTCGCAGCGTTTCATAAAATATTTGAAACGAGATTAGAAAAAAAAAAAAAAAAAACCCGCCGCTGTATGATTCACGCGATATTCCGCTATACTCGGAGTATCGTCGAGAATAGTCGGGATAGTCCCGCAAAATGGGCACATCCGTTCGTCCGGTTTACGATAACTTATCGTGTCAAACGGAAGACGGCACACTGTTTCCGGCGGTGGTCGCTAATAGTTGCCAAATCAAAAACGATCTTAGAAAAAATGCCCATGTACCGTAATGGCCGATTATAAATATGGCTAGATACAAATTTTGGCCATTTTTTCCACTGATCTTAGCCGTTATTGCATGTACGATTAACATTATTACATATTACCATTATGGATTGTGCTAATCAGCAATAGATCGATTTCGTTATTTAATTATGTTAAAATGATAAATGATAAAGTGACAACCACGTCGAGGTTAAATAGATTAAATCAAATAAATAGTATCTTTTTTGTTTCATTGTACGTTTTAAAGTAAAACTATTATTCAGTCCCCTCTAGTTTGAGTCTTTGAAGTCCGGGGAGACGTTTCATAGTAATTTTTACCGACATTTTTTAAATACAATTTTAAAAACACGAATTCGTTTTTATTAAAAATAAATTATTTAATACATTTTAGATTATACGTAATCAAACTATGTTTTACTTTATTTTTAATGGGCAAGTGCAGGATAATATTTTAAAGAGGGGTATGCAGTTTATTTTTAAACCTTATCAGTGTAACATTTCAAAAAACAAATGTGCGTAAAAGAAAAACATTTGGAAGTCTTGTCTCTGTGATGGGTTTCCTAAAAGTTTGGTTAGTTTTAGTTAGTTTTCGGGTACGTCACTCAATTTTCGGTAAATATTATTCACTTTCGAAGTTTTTTACACTTCAACCATGTAATAACGTGTTCACGTAAACCAAACGAAAACGCATTTAAAATCGATTTTAAGAGATAAAACACATCAGCAAAAACTTGTAGCCGATAGCATTTCGAAGACAGCCTCACATCGGTGTTTGTTGAAATATTTATCTTTAAAAAAGATCTGATACTGGGAATGTGCCACTGTTGTAGGTGAGAAGTTTGAAAGGTACAGGATACATTAAGTTATTCCATTTAAATTTAAAAAAGCAACGATAAATCATTGCTAACGAAATGGGATTCTGATCGGTTACATAGGTATGTTTTAAAATGGCATATTATTTATGGTTTTTATTTAAATTTAATTTTATAAACGTTTAGGAAAAAGAAATTAGAAAATGCACACAATTTTGTGTTTGACCACTAAGTATAACTTATAACGAACATATTAACTTTTGCATATCATTTAATTACAATTTTGTTATCATATAAAAAACGTGATTTAATTTTATTGTTTTTGATGCGTTATTCTACGAGATGATACATAAAATGTAAATATAAACAAAAATATCAGTGCCATCATTTTCATATCAATCAAATTTAGATACAATGTTTATTAAAATGTTGATTAATCACTAAGACTATTAGACAATATAAAATCAGTAACCTGATGACGACATCATGCTAAAACTTAGTAGTTACCTAATACACTCACGTGTGAAATCTTCGTTTAAATTTCTCTAAACAATTTAATTTCCTAATAACCATCAATTTAATCTTGCCACTGGTACCGTTTTAGATATAGATAAAATATTTTCGAAGACTTACGATGGTTTGAATTAGAAAATTAGAAACAACAATTATTACTATTCATCAAAAATTTAAACTCAATTAACGGTTTGAAATTTCATTTTCATTTTTTGTTAATAGTACAAAATTATTATAATAATATCCTCAAATAGGACATTCCTCTATTTAAATAGTCAAATACAATGTAAATCGCAGTAAATTCAAAAATAATTGTAATTTTACAGAACCTAAAGATTATCAACAATCTATAGGACGGTTTTCGCGCCGCAATCCTGACCGTGTTGCGTAATAAAAACTCTTAATATTATACTTGATCGTAACTAAAATTGTTGTTGTTGTAGTGCTACTTCGGGCAATATTTTTCCTCGGTCATCTGATAAGTAATAAGATCCAAAACGCGAGATTTTGCTATGACATTTAGACGTTTTGAAAATGAAATACGACTTACACTCAGATAACACGGTATTTTCTCTCATTCATTTTTTTTTCTTTTTCCTTTTTTGTATATACGTTCAGAGAAGAGAGGATCGCATATAAGAAAAGTAGAAAAGTATAATTTATATAGTTCAACGGTTTCCATACTCGTTTAAAATAGGGTGGCCCGCTCGGATTTTATAATAAAAAAAAATACAAATAAAATACGTACACCATATTTTACGTGTACCTACCTACATAGTGTTATAACTTGTCAACGTTTGCACCTACGTAAACACCGTCGGTCGTTAACATAAGTTAAGACGGTTTTATTTCTGTTTGAACCCGTTTGTATTTTAAATAATATAATAGTTCTTACCTATTTTTTATAATATTATCAACAAACTTGGTTTCAAATATAAAATTAAACTAAACAGTTATTAAATTTCGAGGGTTTTTTTTTTTTTTTTTTTATCAAATAATATATCCTGACACCCTGTACACGTGTACGATGTTATAATATTGGAACGGTAAGGGTTTTCGTGACAGGTACGTAACGGTTGAGAACCGCCACGTTTTTCATAATATTTTTAAAATAAACACTACTGTATACGACGGGCAAATGAATTATCTCACAACAAATGTTTAGGAAAACAATGACATAGGTACATTTCTAATTAACATAAATGTACGCATTACATTTATCTACCTTATATTAATGTGTCTTCGTAGTATCTTCCTGTATAAGTAAATTTAATGTTTAATAGTTTTAAAATGATTCTTCTAATTCGACCGTTATATTAGCCTTTTAACAAAAATATTTTATTTGTATTCAAATGTTGATAAAAAGAAAAAAAGAAAATTAATTCCTATAAAAAGTATATAAACGTTTGTTCTACAATCAAGCGGAAACTGTATGTAACACTATAAGAAAACGTTTCAAAAACGCCATTTGAGAGAATCGAGGTAGTGCGTCTTTTTAATAGTAATAGTGTTATTAAAAAGACTGATCTTAAATTTTCACTTTTTGTTAAAAAATTAAAAACAGTTTTAACAAAAAAGCGTTTCATGATTGTGTATACATTTTATTTTGTATATCTAAGCGTTTTTGGATTTCGGGACTTTGTACATTTGTAAATAAATACGATGGCATAGGATATTTTCACGTAATTAGGTATATTATAGGTATAGGATATGAGTATGAAATACTGAAAAATAAATTTGTTTCTAAATATATTTGGATCCGTTTAGTTTTGCGTTATGTTTTATTAAGTCTTATCTGAATATAAAACGTCGTATTTTAATCGTTTATTCGTTATTATTAAATTGGCCTTGTGCCGTAATAAACAAATATATTATATTCTATGATGTCAAAAATTAAAACTGATTGATTTGTCTGTTTGTCTACTGATTGTCAGTTTGAGGTTAAATATTTTTAAAAAGTTACTGGCAGTTTAATGACCTAAGCACACCATAGTGAATGATGAACATTTAACTAAAAATATATTATAAACATTTTTTTTTTTTCACGTTTTTTATCATAATGAAATAAAACACAATTTTATGACATACCAGAACCCTAATGTAGACACCTTCCATCTAATCGGTATATCTGTTCAAGATTATGTTAAAAAAAAAATACAACTCAATATAGAATTATTGGTATATTGTATAAGTTATGCGACGTCATACTGGAAATTATAACGACGCGTGAAGGTTGATTTAAGTTATTTGATACTGTTATAAGCGAAGTGAATTATTTCGAGTGGTAATATATATATATATATATATATACACACTATATAGGTATACGTATATAGGTAATTTTTTTTTTTTTTTTTTGCGTGGAATCAAAAGATAAATATTATTCGAACATACAATATTGCAGCCACTTGGAAAACGACAGAGTTTATATTACCTAGCTACCGTCGCGCGACGTCGTATTTTTTTTCATCAACAAACAAACTACCCTACCTACCTGCCCACTTACCTACATACTTTATAATAATACCTATGCGTGTGCACATCATAGTCCATGTATACAATGTACCTATATAATGCTACTACAGTTTCTCTCTCTCTCTCTCTCTCTCGTTTTCTATTTATTTTCAAATTTATAATGCTCCGTAATTAAAATTCACATTTCAAAAGTAAAGTTTATAATATATTAATAGGTTTTTTTTATTCTCAAACACACACACATAGTCGTGTAATACTCGTATAATATAAGAGCAAATATCGTTACATTACATAGGTTCACGTGTATACGAACTTCGCCGTATCGAAAGTGTGCACGGTGCGTATATAAAGACAAGTCTTCCCGTGGGGCCGTCAACTTCAAAAATTACTACAGGATTCACCACGTAATACAAAAACTCGCCGCCCCTCACCTTGTAGTTTTATACTCTGAACGGGAGCGAGGGAGCTATTTATTTTTATAAACACGTGTTTTTCTTTTCTGTTCTTTTGTTTAACACTTTTCGGGGCTACAAACACACTCGAAAAGTTTAATTTTTAGTGACATTAATGGAATCGCGCGTAAATTACTATAATTATTATAATGGAACACGAGTGGTACACCCATATAGTCAATTTAAAGAGAACGCGTTCATTTTTGTTTTGTTTTGTTTTTTTTTTCAAATTTCTGGTCGGATGTCAAAAACAATAAACGAACCTATAAGTAAACGTTTAATTTTAATTTTAAATCGTTTTTCGGTACCCATCGTATTTATTATTATTATTATTTTTTTTTTTTTGATGTAATCATAATATGGCGTTAAAATTTAAAACAACCGTGAAATTGTTAAACTAGCCTGTGACCCGTACAGAAAAAACCCCATTTAAGGTACAAAGGGATAACCGTTTTTTCTCGAATTTGTAATTATTTATGGCTTGATATTATAATTTTTTATAATATAATAACAAAAGGTTATAAGTATAAAAAAAATTAATAAATCACGTTTAAATGAAAAATATGCGCATGCACCACTAGGTAACAATAAGTAATTAAGAATGAGGTATTATAGCCCTATATGAAGGCGTGTATATTCAAATATATTAATAATTTAAAGTATTAAAAAAATTATATTCTCGTTGTTTTTAAAGAAATATTATTAATTATTCCGTCATAATTAATTTTAATATCGTAATCGCACGGTTAGAACCGTGCTTTATTCAGACAATTTCTATTTTCCGTATTGTAAATCCAGATAATTCAATTTTTAATGAGTTTTAACTTTAAAAAAAATTATATGCCTGTTAATAAATATACGATACCTCATTGGTAATATTAAACTAATATAGTAACGTTTCTCTAAAAAAAATTAGGAGGTAATTGATTGCATACGAACAATATATTGTTATTATTTAAAAGGACGTCACAGTAGCGCTTACTGTCTTTTTCTATCTAACAAAAAATACATCAAAAATATGTTAATGAGTTTTCGTACTTTCAGTTTACTCAGGATCTATCAGATCTAAAAAAAAAAAAAAATATTTCACAAAAATTAAAGACGAAAAAATGTATATTTTCAAAGAGATTTTGTTTAGAATTTTCTATTAATATAACAAAAAAAATATATTTTCTTCATAAAGTTTGATATATGGAAAGAGTATCTCGGAAATACAAGTAGACATGAAAAAATCCCCCTGTTCACCTTCAATTTATTGAAACCGTTTTTGTTTTAAATCTATTCGATCCTGAGCACTATTGCAAGTACGAAGATATATTTTTGTTTTATGATCCGTTAGATATACAGAAATGACAAATGTAACTGTGTCGCCCTCTTAAAAGCTTATTTTCAATAACCTGGATAGATAGTGTCGAATGCAAAATATTTACAACAAGTCACTGGAACTACAATAGATACTATAAAAACAAAAAACATTCAGTGGTTATGCTATACTCTTAGGAACACTTACTCCTACACAGTTAGGTCATGATTAGATCAAACCTGGAAGGAAAAGGAATTATAGAAGAAATATCTATGTCTCACAAATCTGCAAGGATTAATGTATGTGGACGCTTAAAAAATAAAATAATAGACAGAAAAAAAATAAATAGAAAACGTAACAGAAAGGCAATACCGGTGGGAAGACTGAAATATCTATAAAAAAGAAGATATACTATTATGTATTAAAACAATTAGCTTATAACTTAACAAAAAATATCAATTTAATACTCGCATAAACCGTATAATATATTGTACACAAATCAGAAATCTATATTAGTGCAATGTGTAGTTTTTGTAACTTTATAAATAAGTCTTATTGAAAATCGCATATACTTGTATAATATTGTATTATTCAAATAATCCGATGGTTTGTTGTTTTTCAAATATCAACATTTGTAAGTAATTTTAAATTTAACAGAGAATATGTATATTGCGGACAAAGTAGTAAAGAATATATAGTGACCTTATTTTTTAAATATTATGGTACTTTCAAAAGTAATAAAATAATTTTCGAGAAAATGGAGATCAAATGCAAATATACACTGATAATATATTTTACATATTTTATATTATTTGACGTATTATACTGACCTATATTATTTGTACTGAATTCAATCAAATAATTTTTATTTTCATACTTATTTTTTATCGTTTTTCTGTGTAATAGAATTCGCTGACGGGCTGAAATGAACAATTTTACTTTCCTCGAAATTGGTTTGATTGGATAGCGAGTGATTCGGTGACTCGATGTTTGACGGTTTCTTCGACGCTATGGTGCATCCTCAAACAAGAGTTTGTAAATTAAAAAGGATTCAGAATTGAGTTGATGACATCATCAGCCAGCGGCGGACGCAATAGGGAATCTAACTCCCTGTTACGTGATAAATTATTTCAAACGTTAGTAATTAGTAAGAACTCCCCCAACGAAATTGTTTCCACTTTCATTCACCCCTATCTGTAGCTATTATTGTTTTCTCATACTCCGCACTGTTATTAATATAGAAAATACAATACGATACATTTTTTGTAATTGATTGTTATTTGTATGCATAATATTATAATGCTTTTTTTTTTGTTTCAAAGCTTTTTTAGTCTTTTTAATAACCAAAAAAATATCCATTGAATTTACTGGGTAGCATACGAATAGTAATTTTCGGCAAAAAAATACAATATATACATCGAATAATATTCATTATAATACATTATACAATCTCTGAGGGATTTTGAATAAAATTACAATTATTTCTGCATTTTTTTTTTTTTTTTTACGTGAATCTGTCAGAAAACATTTCTTTGTACATTAAACTGCACGTCATGATCGTTGTAGAATACATGTAACGCTTCATAATCTGAATCCGAAAAAGCGGGAAAATGATAGATGTTCGTTTTCCAACGTGAAAATGGCATTTGTTAGAAACCTGATTCCCGAAATGGATCTCGAAATTTAAATAGGATTGTCGACATTTTGCAAAAATCTTGAGAACTGTCGATCCTTTAAAATAACGTATGATTTTTTATTTAAAAGCGCCCACGCGTAAAACAATTTATCGATGCTGATACCTACCTACTTACGAACGTTTTAATAAAATAAAATATATATGCCTTTGCGTAAGTCTAATAGCTGTAGTTGTATAACTTAATATTGTACACAACTGAATACATTATTGATTTAGGGATGTATTATATACAATGCTCTTCAGTAAATATGTACGTTTTCATTCAGTCGCAGTTATTAAAATTTACTTGATCGTACTAAACTTTAGATTCACTTTGACTACCTACCGGAATTTATATAATATACGCGCAAGTCCTCTCGTTTAAATTTCGGTTTGTTAACAGAAAATATAGCAACAGGATTATCGAGAATTATCAAACTTTTTTTTGTAACAATGCATATTACAGATGTCTTATATCGTCTGCAATATTAATCTAAGAAACAATTCTTAATCACTGTTTGTTTCTTTTAAATAACAAAATAATTATTATTTATTTTGTACATAATTTAGAATTTATTTGCTGTCGAATTCTTTTAAGTGATGATAATTACTGTTTATTTATCTACCCTTATTTTAGTAGTAAGTAATTCGATACGACAATATAAATACAAATTTAAATTAAAAATAAATTTTAAAATATGTATCTGTGTTTACATATTGAAAGACGATTTTCAGAATTCCTCGTTCAATAAGAAAAATATTAGAAAAAACGCAACTTTTGTACGAATAGGTACCAACTTGTAAAATCTTTTTGAAAAGATTCACTCTTGTTTTTGATTTTGTAAGATTGTACTGAATGCGAAACAAAAATAAACTGATTGATTGATTAATCAAACGTATAATTTGCATTTCATAAAAGGAAGTTTATTAATAATAATATATTTTATTAACAGTTACTTCAAAAGTATTAATTATATATTAATATATATATATATATATATTAATTATACACATTACATAATACGTAAAAATTCAAGTATAAACGAATGCGTGTAATTAATAATTTATATTACCGTTTCGTACATAATAATAATAATAATATTCTATACAAATAAACTGCATTATAACTATGTCCCAGAGCTCAATAAATTATTCAAGATCAGGCCCCTACAAAAGCGTACACAATATCTAACATATTATAATAAAAGCAAATATTATATTAGGTTAGGTACTACATACTTACACTATAACATCTGTAAAACATTACATCAAAAGGATAAATAATGAAAAATTTAAATTTAGAACAAAAAGTATTGGAATTCTAAAAAAAAAAAAGTATACATATATTATTGTCTAAAAGTGTATAAATTATTCTGTTCACTTCGAATCAAAAACATGTTTTTTGTATATATTTCATTTTAATTGTGAATTTGGGAGCAGACTATAATATTATGGTACCTCGAGTAACAAAAGCATTTAATAATTTGAATACAAATACAGAACGTTAAAGTTAGTATAACAGACATAATATTGTTCTAATGTGCGTAACAAATTATGTAAATAAATGCCCAAAAACAAAAATATAATAAGTTCTATTAATAATTTCTTGCTACCGAAAACTATAAATTCATTAAGAAATGAGAATTAAAGTTACCATGTAAAATCGTAGCTTATTGTAGAACGTGAGCAATGAAAAAGTCGTGTGAAAAAAGTTAAGGATTTTTAGCAAGAAAAATATTAAGAAGAATTCTTGGACCAAATAATAACTACTGTGGGGGTTGACCTATAAACTGAAAACAACCAATGAAGAAGTGGTGGAACAATATGGGGAAAAAGGAAAAAACATAGGATTCTTATAAAACAATAGACTGAAAAACTGAGGGTAGACAAGTTTGGGGATCAGAGAAAGATTACTTCTATAAAAAAACAAGATGGAGATGATGTACCAAAAGCATAAAGCACAAAGAAAAAATACAAATTTAAAATTACTGGAGGTAGTGAAAGACAAAGAGATAGCTGAGGAGAGGGAAAGATGAAGACAGCATGTTATCAAAAAACGGACTATAAACATTCTACATATGAAATTATAATTTTTTGTATTCGTATAAATAATTAATACAAATATTTTTTTAACGATAATTTAATTTCAAATATAAAAAATATAAAAGAAAAGAAAAAAAAGGGCTGATACTGGCAACGGATGAGCCACTATTGTAGGTGAGAAGTTAAAAAAGTAGGACATATAAATTTATTCAATTTATATTTGTAAGCAACAACGATGAACCATTTTTAATGAAAAACGATTCGGAGCAAAAAAAGGTTATAAATGTTAATATTTACAATTTTCGTCAACATTTGATATTAAAATCTTTGAATAAAAAAAAATACTACATTTAACTTGATTTTTTTTTTACTACTTAGTACGACTTATAATAAATCTCCTGTTAAATGCTCTGTTCATTATTACAATTTTCTCCACATACCAAAAAAAATCACGTAAAAAACTTTCAAATTAAAATGTCTATAAACAGCTCAAAAATTGATAAAATTTTATCACGTCTAAAAAAAAACAAATATAAGTTTTCTGTCTGAATTTCAAGTATCAACAAATATTTTTAATTAAAATAAAATTTTGAATTACAACAAAAAAAAAAAAAAAAAAAAAAACGAAATTTATAATAATAAAAACATTATTTTCGTAAATTGTCCCATTATATCAACGATTTTTATCGGTTTTATTTATTTAATAAAAAAAACTACAGAAATAATCATAAATAAACTAATTATATAATCAGTAGCTAGATTAAAGATTCAAAAAGCAAGGTTTATTGTAGTTTTTCTATTGGAGCAATATTCCCGGTAGAAAACATTAAAAGTAAAAATTAAAAAATAATGAATTCGTAAGGCCGTAAATTGGTTAGTTTTTATTTTACGTTTTTTTTTCCGGTTTTTCAAATGATTATGAAAACTCCTTTGATGATCAAAAAATGTTCTCCTTAATACACCAATTAGATAAAATATTCTTTCACAAAAAGTGTTACACTTGACACATCGGAGCAAGATTTCTGGTAGAAAAGTTGCTCGCAAACACAAAAAAATTAAAATACAAAAAAAAAAAAAACATACACATCATAGTAAACCCGATAAATCCTTCGCTATGCTCCGAATCTTAAATAATAAATGAAAATACGAATATATGACATATACAGGAATGTATGCAAAACAAAGAAATAAATTAGGTATCAAAAAAAGAACAAATTAAGAATAAATTATTTGCATTCGAAATATTTTTGTGATACGAGTACACGGAGTTTATTGTAGTCGAACGTGAGAAAAATTTTCCTTATAATACGTAAGTACATATTAATATATTATAATTATATATATCACTTAATAAGTACATATTTTGAAAATGAATGGTACCTGTAAAATACCTGTACCTACTACATACATAGGTTCACCGAATTTAACATTTTAACAACAATATACAATTAAATGAAAAATAAATAGTTCACACCTAAATTATAAACTTTGATTGCGACTAAAGAATAATGTTTTGTATTTTTTTATCATTCGAATGTTAATGATATTTTCATTATTTTAAATGTGGAGTTTCTAATTATAATATTACAATATTTACTAAAATATATGTGCGGTGTTTACCGTATTTTGTGATTTAAGTATAAAAAAAATCACCTTAGAAAGATAGTATACAATATTGTAGTTTGGTTTATAAAATGTTTAACAGTAACGATAAATCAACACATTAAAAAATCGATTCGGGATAGTACCTGTAAGAAAAGTTCTTGGAAGAATATATCACCCTCCCTCCAATCGTCGATGTCCTAACCAATTAATGGATGAGATTTTATAACAATGAATTTCAAATTGAGTTTCCATGGTCTGAAATATTTCGAGAGAAAAAAGTGATGTTAGCGGACAATGCCCGGAATAAACACAAATCCCTAGTTAATTGAGTGATCGAAGAAGACCCTTTTAGGAGCATATACACGGAGGAAATATCTTTGACTTTATATTTTAATGTGACTCCTAATAATTACTCATTTTCAAAATAATATATCAAAATTATTATTACTTGTATTCATTTTTCATCAAATAATACAAACTATTGATAATAGGTACGAATATGTAACATATGGACATATGTAACATATTATTATGTATTGACGATAGTTACTTTTGTGGGAATATATTCGTATGTAATAACATAAAACACTTACTAAAAAATTAATGTACAGACCGGGGGGGGGAGTTCTTGAGGGAGGCACTCAAGAAAATCCTAAATATGCCTCGTGACCCTATAGAAAAAAACTTTTTGGAAAACAATAATTAAGGTGGAAAGATTGTGTTACAAAAGACATTATGGCAGTGGAGCCGAAAACTCAACGGAGAATCTGGGATAATTGGTATAGATTATCGATATGGTGTTAAGACCTGATAACCACGGGGATAACCTGGAGAAAAAGAAAAAAAATAATATTTGCACTATTGTATTTTAATTAGTGAGTATTACGAGTATTCACTAATTATAATTCATATTTTAACCTTAATTGATTCAAATTCAAACTTTGAAAATTATTACCATTCCCAGTATAAGTGATTTTCGTGGGGGAAAAAAATACCATAAAACTAATAACTATAAACTAAAATATAATCCGAAAACGTTTTTTCATAACAATTTATATTTTGAATAATATTGTATTACATTATAAGATAACTAAAACGCCCAAAATATTTTACTATCAATTTTAGAAATATACTCTTATTATACTATTTAAGCCATCAAATACTGAACTGATATTTCTCTTGAATACTAAAACATTCGCGTACAATATTTATTGGTTTGTTTTTTTTTTTCTCGACGCTTATATTATTCACGGGTGGTTTAATAATATCATATTTATAATATTATTGCAAGTGCGTATAGCATCGTAACAGATCCATTTGTTATATATAATATATCCATTTGTGATTTGTAAATAACGTATATCGATAAGAACAACAGGTAAGATCCGTTCGGATATTGTGTCGAACGGAACTTAAACCTGGCGCTGTCATTGAATTTCAAACTTTTATCTCGATCCATTAGAATGCAAATAGTCTACAATCGATATTATTATTTCTGCCTGCCTATATATATATATATATGTGTATTCGTATATATTATGTAGGTAGGTACATAAATAATTCACACAAATAAACCCGAATAAGTAGAGAAAGGAAATTAAATTTCGCCGGAAAAATAGTTTTGCGCGGAAATAATATAATATACACCTATACCTATCATATCGGAATGAATTTCGAACAAGAATGTTTGGAAAAATGTCAAGAATGAAATAATTAAAAAGAGCAATGGAAAAGTCATTAAGTGCGCGCGATCTAGTTAACCTCGCTAATCACTATATAAATATCTCATTTATATTCCGTGATAATTATGAGATCATATTAATTACAATAATATATTTGTATAACAGAGTTAAATTTTAGATTCTGAACGAAGCGAGGAATGTATTGTTTTTACTAGAGCGCAGACATGGGTAGAACAAAGTATTCGGAATATTTAAAAAATACATTTTTACGGAAGTATTGAATAAGCAGGTATCTACAGTATACCAAACGGTATTAAAAAGTATTTTGAAAAAATATATTTTTTTTTTTCTTTTAGTCTCGACGACCAAAATATAGAAATGCCGATGTCGGTATTTTTATTTATTTCTTTTTTTAATCCATTTCACTGACATTCGCAACTCATAATTGATTTTACAACACTTGGGGGGGGGGCGTACAAATTTCAGGGAAACGGTCATAATTTGTAAAAATAATATCATACATTACTGGTCTAAAGTAGTTTTTCCGACATGCGTATGTCAGTGGCATGCAGTTGATTTCAAAAAGTATTTATTTTTTCACCGCCGTTTTCTCGTAAAACTATTAAAACAATCAAAACAATTAAATATAAAACAAATCACAATATCGCGCAGTTTAATATTTTTGTTATTAACTAATGAATCTTGTAGGTATACGTACAATTTAAACATTTTTTATAATGGTGATTTTTCCCACAGAGCGACTCCTTAAACTATCTAGGTATGCGCCTTGACTCTCGACTCAACTGGAAACACCGTATTCGCCAGAAAAAACTGCAAATTAAGAAGCTAATGCGAAAGCTGTATTGGCTGGTCGAAAGATTATTCAACGCAATCAGAAAATCGCTCTCCGTACCACTGCCGCAGCTTACAGGTATGACAAAAACGGCATTGTCTACCAATATATGATGATCACCTTTGTCCAGGACGATATTACTAAGTTTGCCCGCAAATACGAGATAAGGCTAACACACCAATACAGTAGCAATTCAACTACCCGACAACTCTTATGACATAAGGCGTCTCAAACGGCGTGGACCGTATGACTTGGTATTAATATTCATAGACTGAGGCCGGGGCCACTCCACTGCGAGTGAGATTCCTCAGACTCCTCACGTGTTTTTTTTTTTTTTTTGTATATAAACACACTAAAAGTATACATGTACAGTGTATACCTTTGAAATGTATTTATATCTTTGAGCGTTATAATAAAAGCGGGTAGTTTAATTTTTAAAAAAAATGTTGATACATTAAATACAGAACGTATTGCGTAATCAGCACAAACTCTGCAGGTAGGTTTCATAACAGCCGTTCGGTCTCCTGCCATTTTTTCTCGTGTTTGTATCTATACATAATTAATACACAATGGGCGGTCGGATTGTTTTCGTCAGAAAAAAATGAAATCGTACTTTTCGTTGATCGACGACGTGTTGGTCAAGACGTCTCGACCGCGAAAAAAAACTCCGCACATCTAGCCGGAAGAAACGGTCGACATCGTTCTTTCGTTCGGTTGCCGCCTAACGTGCAACACGTCAACAACTGTTTTCTTTATACTCCGTGACGTTTATAACTTAATGGCGAAATAAATTACCGTGGTATTTATGTTATAACTATGGGGTTTTTCATTGCGTGATATACCTCTACAGACTCCTTAAACAAATTTGAGGGAATGATGTTTTGTATATTATTATATGGCGTATACAATAAATGCATCGTGGGTGTGCCGTTCGAGAGTTTCGACTTTCAGCCCCCCCTTTATTTTTTTTATGGACAAATTTTAACATTTCGTGTTTTTTAGAAGTAGTATAATAGTATTGTTATACTATTATATTACAGTATTCGGTTATTTATTGTTTCGCAAAGAATATTGACAAAATAAGAGGTAGGGAAAAATTCGACTATAATGACGGAGCTTTGTTGCACGCGGGTGTTTAATTTTTTCGATGGCGTATGATTACGTTTTTTTACCGTAGTGATTTCGGATTAGAATAACAATTGTAGTGAGCACAATATACATTTTCCCGTGTACGATTTATTTTATTTTTGTTTTATTAATATTATATTACTTAGATAAAAATATGGAGTACCCAACCATTCAAGTTCACGACCCATAATATCCATCCGTGTTTTATCTCCGAGACATCGGTATAGTTACGTATACATCGTGTGTATACGTGTATTATAGCGAAGGGAGACTGGTTAATGTGCGGTTTTACGATCGTTTTTTCGTACACTAATAATTTATTTAAGTAACGCTAACCAAAACTAAAACGTTATACTGAAAGTATTACAAGTTGACTTGACTAGGTGAGTTACCAACAAAATTATTATAACGGTTATATTAATATTATTATGGTAGTCGTTATAAAACAATTGTAATAATAATAATATAATAATTACAATACATTTTTATTCGAATAAATTTGACAAAAATTGTAATTATATGTCTTATATGTATAATAATATAATAAATGTAACCGGATAGTTTCGTATTTGATTTAGATTTTAAATACCTGATGATGACCAATAGAAGAGATCATCATGAACTCATGTGAAGAATAGATTCAACTCTTGTCACCGAAAAAAAAATCAGCTTAAAACACCTTGTTGATTAACATAAATGATCGATATATTTAGCTTGTAAATATAAGAATGTGATGAATGATGATAAATGAAAAGTAAATTTAAGTTGACTTAACGTACAGGTACATATGTATATTAGGAAATCAACTCTTTATTAATGAAGGTAGTGTAAAAAAAGCATACATAAATAAAGTTAAGGCAAAACTTGCAATATTTAAAACTGGGAGAAAAGTTAATGTTATAATTTAATTTTTTAACTCGCGTGAATGTCCGCCCTATGATTATTAACGTACTCCGGTCGAATAGGTACACATCAATCATATTAATAATATAATGTTGTATTAACAGATTATGTGATACATTATGCGATGTATGCTGAGTAGAACTTTGGACTATTATTCTAGAGTGTTCGGGGTAAACTACGGATTACTCGATAATAATGTTCATTAGACCTTGACCGTATATGATTTAGCTTATAGTGTGCTTATGCGTGTATAATAAGAAACATAGGTATAGTAATATTGCATTATACCTATAGTCATTCCGAACCATCAGTATAATATATAAAATATGAACAGCCCAGAGACGAATTGATCAATTATCATAATATACTAAACGTCATTGCCATATCATAATAAATGTATCGTTGCGATGACGAAGTTTTCACGAGGATTAGCGAAGATCGTTAAACAGCCAACATCTTTTTATCAAATTCTCCCAGAAAATAAAGATATGATAGCACGTACAGGCATGTATTTTGCCTGTTGTATATATACAATATACACATATCTTTTTCCCACTACCTTTGAACACTTAGTAGTTCCATCTGGACCAAATAAACTCATACTTGGGAATTATAATGTTTTTTTTACGTACATTTATCTAGTCCCTTTCTTCTTCAACCATTATTATATTGTTTTATGAAGATATTCAGCATGAAATTTATATGAATTTGTATGCCTGTCGAATTTATGTAATTTTATATTTATTAAAACGAAGTATATTAATTACATGGATACTACTTATATCCGAACAAAATAAACTTCTGATTTCCGAGACACAGATTTTAAGAAGAATTTTTGGGTCTTATCAGGATGAAGGAACTGGGGAATAGAGAATCCGAAAAAATGACAAAATTAAACAGCTTTACCAAACGCTAGATATATTAGCGGAAATTATAAATAGATATCTCCAGTGGGCCATGCATGGAGAAATAAAGAGCCGTTAATACGGTTAATTCAAGATAGCGTGCCAAAGGGAAAGAAACTCTTGGGGCGTGAAAAGATCAAGTAAGGAGTGATGTGGAAAACTGTAAATCTGAATTACGATACAATGTTTATTATTATTAAGTGTTAGAAAATGTTGTCTGGGATACATCACGAAGAGGTTTTTTCCACTTACTACATTAAGATGACATTCACAAAGGTACTTACTTTCACAAAAACTAACTATGAAAAACCAAACAAATATGCTTCTTCCATTTGAGAAACTTCGAAGCGTACTGAAAACCAAACGTAAAGTATATTGATAACATCCAATATACAAAATACCTGGTAGTGACTCTGGATAGTTTCCTGACATATCGAGTTTATTGTGAAAACTTTAAGAAAAAATAACTGTACAAAACAGACTCTTACGTAAACTTAACGGAAGCAGTTGGAGAATACAGCCGCATTCCTTGAGAACTGTAGCCTTATGTCTATCAACAAGCGAATACAAAATTTACTAGAGATCGACAAATTAAAATACAAATTGATGGGAGAGGGGATCATGAAGTGAGATAAATAGACACACAAATTCACGATAACTGTATGTTAAATATTAGTAAAAAAAAATTTAAACTACAGAATGAGGGGGGATGGAACTTGTGAAATGCACAAACAAATATTTAAAACCGCTTTTCCTGGGGTGATTTTTGGTAAAAATTTCGGGACCACTCACGCGAATTCATGCTAGTTGCATGCTAAATATTGGGGTCAGAAAAAAATTCAAAAAATTTAATTTAAACCTCTGTAGAAATATTACTTCAGCTTTCCGAAGTGGTTTTTTTTTTGGTATCATATTTAAACTGAAGACATACAAATTGCAACGAGCTTGAATTGCAAAAGCATGCAAATTCATACAAGATAAATATTAGCATAAAAAAAAAAAAATTATTTTTGTATAGGAGGAAAGCTGGTGGTTTTTTTTTAAGTGAAATTGAAGAAATAAAAGTTGGTTGAATTGTTTAATGAATTGTTGCGAGTTAATCGAATAGACTATATTTTTCTAGATATTTTGATATGGATAACAATAATATCTGGTTTGCCGTTTATAAGTAATAGCTTTTTAAAATTTAGATAGGAAAAGTAGAGAAGGGTAATAAATTACATATGCATTTTTAAATTATGTATATTGATAACTCTTCCATCACATCTAAAGCTGATGATTTATTTATTTGAGGTGTAACCATGTCAAGTCTAAATTAGATAACAATAACAATCATCCGTAAACAAAAATGAAATACAATATACAAATAATATAAAATACTCGTAGTTACGAGCGATTGGAGCAAGATTTGTTGTAGAAAAGTTGTTCACAGACGGACAAAACATACAAACATCAATGTAAAACATGTCTCGGTTAAAAGTCAGAAACTGAAAAAAATTAACTCTATTTAAATAAAATATATTGTCTCGTTACTTCATACTTCATACTTCTTAATCATATTGTAGATGGATAGCAGATTTGTTACCTGGATAACCTCTCGCATTTGTCATATTTATCATCGTGCGAGTGTTTTGTATTTTAATAATTTGTAAAACCGCAAATGGGTTTTTAATATTTATTCACACTATTTTATAATCCTAATAATATTATAAAAATGCGGAATTTTGTTTGTATGAATGGGGATGTATGTAAGTTCGTCAATGGTTCTCACCTAAATTACAGAACGGATCAAGATGAAACTTTGCATAGATGCAATTATATAGGTATAGACTAGGAATAACGTACCCTGTATTTATCCCTTAAAGGGATGCTGATACATGATTATTGGTATTTTTAGAACGAAAATCGAATTATTTGCGTTGATTGCGGGTGATACATTAAATCGAACAAAACGAGGAAAAAAGACAAAATCAATAGAAAAATAATCTCCACGTAAAAGCGGTAACAACGTAATGATAGTATTTTTCTATTATTTCTTTTGAAACGAGCAACGACGGGTGGGACAGCTTGTGAAATATATTACGTTTAAGAATGGCGCGCTTTTTACGTGGACCACTAACGCAAATATATGAAATGGTTACCGTGAGATGAATGATTAAGAAGCGCTCCCTATATATCTTCACGATAAATACGTAAATATAATTCTATGCCACACAGGTAATTCGACAAAAATTAAAATTAAAAAAATTAGATAAATGTGGGCAGACGGGTATACAAGGGGAGTTCAACTCTTCTCCCCACGAAATTTCGTGAAAATTATGATGAAAGTAGATTTTTAATAGTCTCAAAAGTGGTTTCTGTCAACAAGGCAGATAAATACAATTTTGGTTTTATTTATATTTTATTACTGGATAGTATAGAGGTAATATAGATATATATTAGGTATACATTGTTATTATTGTCATTTATAATTTGTATGGTTTCCGGTTTTCCTGTTTATAGAAAATTACAACTGATATGGCGATATTACATAGTCCACATGATACCGTTCCAATAATACGAATTACGCGTCATCATTTTAGTCGAATACAACTAAAGAAAATATTGAATGTAAAATTCAGCAATAGGAACCTTAAAAGGCTAAAAATAAATGTCGTGAAATATTGACATGGTAGCTAATAAAAAAAAAAAAATAAAAAAAATATTGACATGTTTAATGAGAAATAAATAATCCTACAATTGAAAGTATGTAAACTTCTTTGTTACCCGAGTATGAAAGTGTACTACCTTAATGCCCCCTGAATATCGGTAAGAATATCGATGAGAGACGAAGAAAAGATATTGCGTGTATTTAATTTTAAATGCGTAGACCGTTGGTTTTTAGAATGTACAATTAGGTATTAATACGAACCATGTAGTGGTGGCCGAAGTTCTATAATTTTACAGTTTTACAAATCAGTTGCCCATCATAATAATGTAGCGATATTCGATGAGCACGTTTTTTCGTTTGAAATCGGTATACGAATTTCGTCGGCCGTGGTTTTCCGTCTTCGCCCCAAAATCCTAATGCATGCCGCGGCCTTGCGCCACTCCGGTCGAACGTAAACGTACGACCAGAGGAGGGGGGGAGGGTGAAAAAATACGGGATTGACCGTGTTATCATGGGACAACGGAGATGTAAACGAGAACCGCGAGCGTTTTGGTTCCGGGCCGAGCGTTAGCCGCACGGTTTGATAACGAAGAAAAGTCATCGTATCCTGTGGCCCGGGAACACCCGGATTACTGTCAAACGTCTCGAGTTTTTTTCCAAATATACACACCTATATAGTGAATATATATATATAGAGAGAAAGATAGAGACTGAGAGAGAGAGAGAGAGAGAGAGAGAGTTTTGGGATGTCGGCGGGCGGCCGATCGATATGGGTCGGAGCGGATGCGAGAAAAAAAATACAGCCACCCCCGCCGCCGTATAAATAGAAAAACAAACCCGACCGATGGGATTTCTCTTTTGCGGAAAACGCGAGCAGAAATTTTCCGCGTTGTGATGAGGCGAAAGAAGAGGCCCCGAATATCTATGCGGACGCGGATAGCCTCGCGATACTATCTCTGCGATCGGACGCGCCGACGTTACCCCTATTGTAACGCGCACTACTCGAAATTGACGATTCAGAAGCCATCAAAATTCTCTGATTGGTTCTTTATAATTTACTCGTCGCAAATGTGTATAAAATACCGATAACACGGTTACGAAACACGGTAACAATAATATTTGAACGCTTATTAAACCAAGAAAAGCTGACTGCATTACGGTCGATTTATATATATTTTTTCGTCGCTATAAGTACAACGTGTGATGAATCTCGTTTCTTTTTATTTTCACACAATTGTAACCATATAAAACCACAACAACAAAAACTAAAAAAAAAAACTCGAATATTCCAAATTTTCTGATAATTAGCTCAGAAATCGATAAAATTTTCGTTTAGAATAATTTGAACTACGTGGAGAAAAAAATCATACAATTATTCGGAGAATACGTTTTAGGTCTTTACGACTATTTGAACTGAGTTACAAAAAAAAAAAAAAATCGAAGAAAAATAAAAAAAGATACTCGATGATTCAATTTTTGATAAAAAATTGTTTAATAAACACAAAAATAACCCGTACACTCCTAGTTCAATCTAAAATTATATAACCGTTTAATATAGGTATTTGACTTTCAAAATTTCGAATACTTTTGAAAAATAATTAAACGAAAATGCGAAGGAATTTTGTATATAAAATACATATTCATATAATAATAATAACAATCAGGACTCGGGACTTTGTGCACTTCGAACTTACGAAATAAACGTAGAAAAGGTCTGAAAAAATAGTTTAAAAAGCAATAATGGCTGAAAGGTTTAAACGTTTCCCACCGAACGACTCTAACTCGAAAAACACAATATCAAAAACATTATTAACGCAAAGTATATTTTTTAAATAAAATTGTACGTATCATACAAAATGTATTTATTTTTGAAGTTTTAGAAAATTATATTTTATCAGTTGAGTTTTGTGGTGAGGAAGTGAAGAGATGAGGTTTTTCAATTATCACCTCTACCATTTTTGCATTTTTTAAGTACGTTCTTTACGTATTTGTTGGTTGTTACACGTTCTGGTACACATATATTTATATACATAAATAATACGTTTGGGTACCTAAATGATGTATAAAATACTGGATAATATGGTTTCGTATAATAATGTATTGGATACAAGCATGATAAGTATGTCTGTTTTATCGGAAATATAATTGTATTAGAAGATTTATGAACTTTTGAAAACAATTGTCTAAGTATTTTATACTTGCATTATTTAGTTACGATTTAGATTTCTTATAGAAACTATTATGTTCAAGTATTAACGTGTTATTCGTGTAGGTTTGTCCAAACGTCGTGTTAATTTCCACCAAAACGTGTTGTTTTTCTAGAGGACACGGTGCACACCCTCACGTGATGCACTCGTTTTTTTTTTTTTTTTTGACGTTTTTAAGCGGTTTTTTTTTTTGTGGATTTTAAGCGCATTAAGTTCCCGAGCCCGGGCTGATAATAATGTATTCGGCGCGCCGAAGTGGTCGTCCAAGTGGCACTGCCGCGGACCGCTCGCGGAGAGAAAACCGCACGTCGTCGTCGTCACCGTCCGCGTCGGTCGCCGAGGCGGCGCGGAGTTACGGATTCGGCGGTGGTGGCGGCGGCGGGCGCGGAAGAGCATCGGTTGTCTGATTATTGTGCGCGGGCAAGACTGCCGCCGCCGTTTGCGGTGTCGGCGGTGCGGCGGGGTCACCGGCGGTGCCCGTTATCGCGCGGGGCGAGGGCGGCGGGAAGGCGGCAGAGGGTGCCGGAGGCGGCGGCAGCTCGGGCTCCCTTCGCGCCGGTATATCAGTCGTTCCGGTCGAGCTTTACGCGTCGCACGCGCCCAGACCGCGCGCCACCGTCGCCGTCGCCGTCACGACTCTATTCTCTCGCCACAATAACATCGCCACCGTTGTCGCAGCACGGTTCACATCGCGTTCTCCGTTCGAGCCGTCCGCACGCGGTCCCGTCGCAGTCGGTTCACAGTCCGGATACATCCGTCCGGCCGCGGCATTTCGAACGGGTCCTCGTCGTCGAACTCGACGTTACAATAATATTATATTACGTACTGCCACTAATAGTAATATTATTATTGTCGTCCGTCCGTCACCGGACTTTGACGTTTACAGGTAGGTGTAGTTACCGTACTTATATGCGTTTCGATATTATGATTGTTTTGGCGCCGTACGAGTGACGGCATCGTTCGATTTCACGCGGACGGGCGATGGGGGGTTCGAACGAAAACCGAAACGTATTATAACACTTTCCCCTTACACCAGGTGTAGCACCTGGAGAATGTTATCGGTAAACATAATATAGCGACCGCCGTTCAAAACCGGGGTTTCAATGAAAATCGAAACTCGTAACAGTATTATTTCGGGCTGAAGGCCAATGGAAATCCGATTTCGAAATATACGGTCAGATCGGCCTAATGAATTTGGCGATTTTACCAGCTATATAGTGAATATTATACTTAGCACCAGCTCAATTGTTTCCAATATAAACTCAACAGTCTTGTGTTTTTAACAGTCAAAATTCAAAAAAAAAAAAAAAAACAACATTTAAGTACAATATATTTTATACTCTTCGTTATATCAGGTTGTCGCGTTTTTCAAAACATTATTCATTATTTCAAGCCAAGAACGAATAAATTTAAAAAAATTTCTCAATACCGTTAAAAATTAACATAGTACAATAATAACTACCCCGAGAGCACCCTTTCCACACCAAAAAATTAATCGTTACACTCGATAGCAATAACGCCGTTAGTAATTTACCAGTAAATATGAATAAATAAAATATCATAAATATCGTACACAACAATCGTATCGAACGAGTATATTTTTGATTTTTTATAAACAACAAAACTAACGAAAATTGCTTTTTTTTATATATATATATATATATATTCATAAAAATTATACATTATTCATATAACATTATAACAAACCTTACATAAATTAGTCTTAAAAAACAATTAGCAAAAAGCGCATTGCGTCCGTTTCAGGAATCAAGGGTTGTACCCCACATGCGTTCATACTGCAGGAGCCAATTTGATGATTACCACCTGGGCCGTTCCCCAGAGAGAAATTATTTCTACAGACACCTACCTTAATATTTCTCCATACTATATTGTGTTATTGTTATTTATTTTCCAATCGAATTCGCACGTAAACGATGCGTTAAACGTTTCGATAATTTTTAAAGAAAATATTTGGGGATTTTTTTTTGGATTCCCAGTGTAGCCGAAGAAGCTGTTATACTTTTATACACTAACAATAAAATCTGCATGTGTAAGCGTTTTCTTCTTCGATAAAAACTTTTCTTGGTTAGTAAAAATGTTCTGATATTTTCCATTTCGCACGTTTAAAGATGCGAAATTTTCGGCCGATAATATTTTATTAGAAAGTTTTCGGAATTCCCTACAGTTTTTCCAAACAATTAAAAAACTCGCAACAAATGACTGATGCTTTGGTTTTATTTTTTTCAATTTCTTGGTTACAGAAGAAACAAAATAAACACAATTTTGGAACGTAGGATAGAATATAAAGTTGTTTAAAATAAATCACTACGGCAGACGAAGTACGATTTTGAGCAGGGTTGGGTAATATCATTTTAAATGCCGCAAGCTATGCAATTTTCGTTAAAATTTGAACTTAAAAAGCGTATACAAAATAAACGACTAAATTACGTTCGATTTTTTTCACCACTGCTAAGTTCAATTTATGATGAACAGTTTTCAATAATTTCTGCTCGGCCAAAACAATTTTATTAAATTAAAATGTAAAAAACCTCGTAAATGTCAAATACTTATTAATAACTAAAAAAACCTCCACGTTATGGTAAAAATAATACGAGTATATTACTCGGAATCTTAAAAAAAAAAACAAAAATACTTATAACTTTACCGATTTTCCTAACTTTGTTCAAAATTGTTTTTTAATTGCAATAGTTTATCTATAGTATATTTACTAAAATAACGGCTATAATCATCTATATTTGTAACTTATTCTCAATAACTTTCTATACATCTAACCAGCATGGCATGAAGTACTTTCGGGGTTTTTTTTTTTAGTTAAAAATGGTAAAAGTTCGAAAATTACCACTGTGCATTGTACAAAACATTTATAATTTGGTAAACGTTTCAATAAATTATGAATATATGACTATATAATACATTTGTGATGTACATAATAAATTATATTACATTATAAATGTCCCCAAATCTAATTAAAAAGTTAATAAAAATAAAAAAACCTGTGTTTATAAACTAAATGTTTGAAAATATTTTATTATGTATTCGTAGTGTTTTTACTCTTGGCATAAATAATCTTAGTATAATAAATGGACGGTGTTCCGGTGATTTACAGTGGAAAATCGTATTTACGCAGACTATGTGGATTCGTTCCATTTTGATTTTAGAGTAAAATCGCCCATAATAAAATTAAAAGAGGAGAACAAAACTTACGGTTTTTTTTTTTTTTTGTATTAATTTATTTATTGAAAAGATACGGTCGTTTGAAAATAATGAAAAAATCGTTATTTTTAAACGTTGATTGGAGCAGCTGTATTCTGGGTAATAGAAAAAAAAAGTAACGTCGATATTATTGTTAATTTTTTAATTATTTTATAATAGGTGTTTATTCGACCGATTGTTGAAAAATCCTTGTTAAGGTTTTCGACTTTAAAAACCTCGACAAATCGTTTTATCTTAAAATTGATACACCATTTTCGTATTAAACAACGTGAATTAAAGAACGCGATTTTATCTACAGGGAATATTATATTCATTTAGTTCGATGTTGATTTTTAAGCCTTGTGATTGTTATGTCGTTATGTATTTTTGTAATAACGCGAGCGATTCTAAAATACCTTTGAACAAAAGAATATATTTTGTTCAGTTTTACGCGTTTTTCGACAAATTTCACTTAATATACTTGTATACAGTCGAAAGGGGACCGAGGAACAGAATTTATTTTAAAATGTTTACGAAAATGGGTTTGAAAAATACGATCATATTAATAAATTTTGCATTTTTTCCCGAAACACGTTGTTATTGTTGCCTATACGTGACCCCTTAATATATTGTTCAACTACTACAATTTCCGGTAGTTTTAAAATATTATTATCAACTCAGGATTACGTAGCGTTTTAAACATTTGTTTAAAACATGTTTAACGTTCAAACATTTAATTTACATAACTAATGTGTTCGGAATAATGAAGATATTAATTAGATATATATATTTATCTTATTCATTCTGATTACACAAATGAAAATAAGATGTTCTTACCGCTTGCGGAAAAAGAAGTAACCATTTTTTCAACAGTTGTTATTTTGTTCTTAAATACTATGTAGTTATTATAAAGTTATAATTATTATAGACTATATTGTTATAATAAGTTATTTACAGGAAAAACAAATGTGAATAGTACACAATTTATACGCGGAATATTAACGTTGTATTATTAATATCTGACGAAATAATAATGATAATTGTGTAATATTACAATACGAGTTAGGATGTCCAAAAACCATAATATGGGCGAAATAACGCAATAAGTAATTTGGTCTATAAGTTTATAAGCTTCAAAAGTTTAAGAGTTTAATATTAATTATTGCGGGTTCATTAGCATAAAATTGAATAATGAACCGAATTGTTGTTAAATAAATGGCATACACGTCGTAGCGAGTAAATGTTTGGATAGTGTAATGTGATACGAAATTAATAAATAAGACATATATGATGTATACATTTTTGCGAGATATTTTTATTGGTCGGGCGAAAAAAAAAAAAGTTTCAAACCAAAAATGTTTTTCGTGATCTCGTAGTACATATTATAATACCATTTTATCGCACATATTTTGGAAGTGTTTTAGGATTTTTCGAGTAATTTCTATAATTTTTTACATTTTTAGAACGTAAAATATTATATTTTATAGATTCAATACGATTCATTGACGTTTCCGGCTAGACGAATTGATGACATGAATATAAAACATATTCATATTAACTAATTCGTTACACTCGAATAGGTTGTTATAGTAAATACAATTTTGAAAATACTCATTTTTTTTTTTTTTTTATTTATACATATCTACATTTTACGAGTTTTAGACTTTTAAGGCGTGTAAATATCTGACTTGATAAAAAAACATTTTTTTAACACTGCTTTTATTGACGGGGTCAATACAGTCAAGTCCGCATACCTACATAATATTTTTCGCATCTAACACTCGTCTGAACGTATGATATGAAAGATACTAACGATATTTCCGGTCTAATTACGAACGACCTTTTGCCGGATATTATACACGGGCTTTTGGTTAATTGATAAATAATAAAAATACCGTTATACACGCTTTGCATTGTACTCGGTGACAAATCGTAATTCTGTTGACCGTCGTAGTGCGTAGTATCTATCGCCGACGCCGCCGCCCCCATGCCATCACTTCCGTTTTCATTAAACAGCGATTGGTATCAAGTTTTTTAATTTCGAGTTTTATTCTATTTTTTGTCTTTTTCACTCGTCGAATTTCGTCAACGGGCGAGAGAAAAAACGCTAAAAAAAAAAGAAGCTTAATACTATATTATATATTGAATGAAATGGACTGGAAACATTACACTATAGTTGCAATAATTCGGATCGTATAAGATTAAAAAATACTAATATTTTTCATTAACGCCTCGGGATATCGTCAGATCTCTGGCGTTGTTCGGAAAAGTATTTTTACTGTTAAAAAATTATATATGTATAAACAATATATTAAAATCTTTTGCACAACGTCGTTTTTGCAACAATGTATCGGCTTATATCCGTTTGAATATTACGAGCGAAAACGAGAGACGGAAAACAAAACGCGAGACCGGAGGTTTGAGAATATTATTATTATTATTATTTTGGCAAATTTCCTCCGTGTCGCCGGATGATTAATGAGAAAAACAAGGGGAGGAAAATTCCTACTTTTAACCGTACGCACGCGGTAATATAACAACGCATGTCTGCAGGCCGAGACATTATTACCGCTCCCGATTGTTTTGTACGGCTCCGAGACGTACGGGCCGCGTAGAGAAAATCCGAATAACCGAGATTGGCGGTTTTCGAATGAAAAGTTTTCGGAAAAATAAATCGCCCGATCTTTGATGTCCGAACCGACGGACCGAGGGGATTACATAATGCAATATAACTCCGAATCGTCAATGCCAAAGGCCCGGTATAGTTTTAGCATTAGGTGGGCAAATGTTAAGGCGGTAGTCATTCGGACGATTGACGTTCACACCGCACGGACGAGTGGAATTATTTGTATCTGCGTAACGTAAAAAACCGGTGACTTTGACGCGGACGATTTCGCAACTTGTCGCCATTAATTAGTAACCGCTGTATTGTCGCGAAAACAAGATTACTATGTTATTACAACAATACGGTTGTACCGATGTGTTTTCAAAGTCGGAGTTCATTAATTAATAATTACGTACATTGTATGTGATTTTATTTTTTCAAATATTTTTGCACAATTATATTGCTATTATTTCTACGATATAAAACTATATCAATATCGTTTTTTTTTTTAAGTTTTTAGGTACCTATAAACCTATTCATACTAAGTGTATCAATAAATCTTGTTCACAAAAACGATATTTTTAGTGAAATAACCACTCGCTCAAACGGAACACAATTATTCACAACAGCGAGTCTATAGGTATACGTATAGGTATACGTATACATCAGTGGCGTAACTAGAACCAATTATGTTCGTGGTAAAATATTCCGAATCGGAGACGAAGGGTACAATCCGAGTTCGGGCCAAATTTATAGAGATCAGAGCAAAAATAAAAAAAAAAAACGTTTTCGTACACCTGCTCGTCCACTCATATTACTTAATAAACAAAAAAAAGTTCATCATCTGTTTTTTATTCACCCGTTCGTCTATTCGAAATAATGCCTACGGCCTTGATTTGACGCCTCTAAATTGCATAGGCTCGTAGTTCATTGACCCCCATGTCATTCTATTAGTACACCACTGCGACAGAACACACTTTGTGTTGATTCGCCCAAACGGTCTATGTCCGGTAAAAGAAGAATAGCGTCTGTCGGCATAAGCGAAAATCGCTATTGTTATATAGACGATTGAAGAAGACCGTATGGCTGGGGTAAAAAGACCATTGGGCAGACGACAAGTTTGAGGCAGAAGAATCGCGTCAAGAAGAACACTGGGACGATGTAGTTTAACAGAGAAGCTGCGGAGACGGGTTTAGCGGCAGGTCCCTACACAGGCCGAAGCAAAGTGCTGAAAGAAGAAGACAATGTCTGCGTGCCGGGAAAGCGATATGCTCGTCACGGACGTGATGGTTTTCGAAGGGCGTAAAGTCAGCGGCCCGCCGCGTGTATATGGGTAATGGATAAACATGCGAATAATCCCCCCGGGGTTCGGCGTATCAAAATCGTCGTCGTTAGAGCCGAGGCTTTTAACACCACGGTCAAATGTACAGTACAACTCGGCTTGTACGTATTAAATCATTATAAGCGGGGTGTATAGTATGGCACCACAAAAAGACCCCGGCAGGTTGTTGCATTCGACCCGTCACTAATAACTATTATTATGTATGTGCTCTCAGTCCGGGCCGATGACGATAATGGCGATGATGTCGTGTGCGCTTTAATACCGTACTGCGTCGAAGGGACGGGGATTCGACCCGGGTCCGACCCAGGAATTTAAGCAAGAGAGACTCCCGTCGGGTGTGTACTGCAGTTCCGCGTTATCGTCGTCGCTGTCGTACGGTTTGTAGTACCGTATAAAAATTGGCGTTTTGCTTACGGGACGGTCGGACGGTGGCGCATTTACAGACCCTGTCTCCGTATCGGTTTCGAGAGGTTTCGAATAATACATAACCCATACATATTGTCGTCGGCCCGAACACGATACCGCGCGCTCCGGCGAAGTCAGCGTTCTATAAGAAGCAGAAGCGTAGGATTGGATTATGTATAGGAGTCCCGACTGCCGATTGTTTGTAATAGGAGCGAATATACTGAGAGTTGAAAAAAATAATTAAATTCGTGTAGACGGTTGCGGAATCATGAGGGGGCGTTCGGGTGTCGAATCTCTCCCACAAGCTTTTTTTTTATTATTATCAAAGTATCACGCACATTCCCGTATTTATTAATACGCTTAAACGCGAGTTATCTACTACCTTAAATAGGATCGAAACATACACGCGGCCGGAATATAATGTCAGAGACACACTTACAATTGAAAATATTAAGGCGTTACAGCCATATCGCATAAATACATATTTCGTTCGTTAGAATCGATTTAAAAGATCGGCTGTGCTAGCAGTCCATAGAAATGCGCCGACACGCATATTGAATAAAAAGACTTTGTAGCCAAGAAGAGTAGACCTGTTATTGTAAATTGTCTACTTTGTTTGTTATTGTATATAATGTCTACAATTGCATTGTGACTACCGATCATTATCGAGTAATCGTCTTGTTTTTAAATATAAGACGCAATAAAACTTGTGATAGCCTTTTTATTTTTTATTTTTTCGCTAAACCCTACCTTCCACCCCCTTACAAATAAACATCGGATTTAAGTCCGCGATTCCCCATTCTATACAATTTTCGAAAATTTACAACCCACATCCCACCACCTACCACCAACAAGACCAAACCCGAATCACGTCACCGCGTGTAGGAATTTCGAAACGGACGCGGTTCAAACCCCCGAAACGCCCTACATTTTAGGCGTTCGCACTCGGGACTCGTAAACCTCGTAGAACCCGGCGCACTAACCGATGAAAAACCGCGGCGGGTTGATGCGTACATTAGCCGTACCGATTGGCCCGAACACGAACAGGGGCCTGTAAATGTACGGTCGGGCGCGAGGAAACCCGAGATACTCGGAAGCAACTACGGCGGCGATTGCGAGAGCCGTGTGGCCGGCGATAAGATTAAAAGTAACGATAAATATTATTATATTACACGGGAACAAACAAAATACTGCCCGGGCCCCGACCGTACACTTTCGGCTACGGACCAGCTCTTCTCACCAACCGGAAAATAATATTTTTTTCTTCTATGTGTTTTTCTTTCTTTCTTTTTTCTTTTCATTTCTTTTTTTTTTTTTTTTTTTCTAAACATTAACTCTATATATTTTTATTGGATTCTCGTATGCGTTGGTGTACAGCCGGGATCCCGCGCGGTAACCTCTTTTTCCGACCGCAATAACAATTCACTTGCAGCTGCAGTATACGGTATAGCTGTCGTAGGTAAATATATTTACTCGTGCACTCGCGGTCGGTTCGGTAAAACGAGTCGAATAGTGCAGTACGTCGAACAAAATTAAAAATCTCACGATAGGATCCGACGGTTTTATCGTGAATTATTTAAACGCGTACGTCGGTTTTTAATCTAAATCGCGGTGTTGCGATAGGTCGGTTAAAAGTTTTTTTTTTCTTTCTTCTAACCGCATCAACGGAAATTCTACCGTTGATATGTTCGACATATTTTCAAAATACGTGTAGTGAAATATATTTCAATTTTCCCAGTTTTCCGAGTCCATACGTTTTATATGTATTTTTTTAATCTTATACGATTTTAAAATAATAATAAGATTATCTGCATCGTTACAATATACGATTACAATCGAACGTATATTCTTGTTTTAATTTTCTCTACCGTTAATTGTATTATATTACCACGCTGTTCTTCCGAAATTTAATACCCTCTATAAGATGAAGAATAAAAAACAAAGAAAGTTATTCTCCGTTGCCAGCTATATTGTATAACTGAAAATAAATCGAGAAAAACGCTCGCAAATTTATACCTTTACACGAGTGTATAGGAGGCTTTAATACACTTTTCATTTTTAAAACTGATTATGACTCGTCTGGGTCTAAGTATTATATTATTGAAGAGTGTACGGCTCCGTTATACGGATCTGACATCGCGTGACTATAAATCTTTCCAAACTTCCGTTCGAGTAATCCAATCTGATAGTTATAGGTCTCATAAACACTGTAAAGTTTCAATTGATGTGCCAAACTGCCGAATCCGTTCGAAATTAAAAATATATATAGTTACTTCAATGCCTCGTCACCACCGTCACCACCGCCGCCTCTACGAGATAAATTACGTTTTAAATATAATAGTATTCGAAAAAAAAAATCCCAATAGTAATATTCTTGTTGTATTTTCAACGAATAGATGGAATACGCAAATCTGGAAAAAATCGACCGGAGATTCACTATTGCAATACGCCTTTGGAAAAACGCTATAGATATTATAGACACATTACCATTATATTTACTTGCCAATCTATTAACGGTGTATACTTTCTCGGTCAGGTTGTTTCGATAATACGACGAAAACGGATGGTTATTATCATAAACGATTACAAATGAATAGTAAAAACCAAAGATAACCGGATACAATCGTAACGTGGAAGATACGCGTCATCTCGTAAAGTATTAATATTAACTTAATCGGACAATTTAAGAAACGTTCGCGGCTCTTAAATGTTAAATCGCCCTTGTTTTTTGTTTACCCTTATGTTTGGAATTGAAATCACTATCCGGTTTTGATTTTCAGATCATATCGTATTAAATTTCCAACAGTAAATAATATTAAAACTGTCTATAAAAATAATTTTGCCGATTAAAGAATTAAAAATTTTGATGATCCGATTGCGAAATACCTTTAGCTCTTTATGCATCTGCGATTTAGAACGGAATAATAGTAGGCTATTTCAGTAGCGTCCAGTGATTCAAGCAAACGTCATTCGATTGGCAAACATCGTTACGAGATTACCACCTAAAACGCCGATATTTTTTTATAAGGCCAATAATATTAATAAAAAGATTGTACGGAAACGGAGGGCGCGCGAGAAGAAGGGTAGCAGTCCATTCCTGAACATTGTTCACTACCAGAATAAAACGCCTCTGTAGCTTACACGGACTATTTTATTTTTTAACGATATTATTCAACTGAAACTTTCATACCGAACTGAACATTCGATATCTAATACAGGTAGGCGACACGATACGACGCCGTGTGAAAATCAAAAGCGGACAGTGCGGGCTTAATAATAAGAGGGAGAAAAATATCAGCGACGGTCGAATATTTTATGACAGCTCGTTGTTTTTTAAATTTTCCTAAAACAAATAATTCCGAGTGAAAAAAAAAATTTAAATTATTTTCGAGATAACGACAGTGTTTACGCGGTAGATCGATCACGCTGTGTATAAAACGTAGTCCAAAGGTATAAGTTTACGTTTGTAATAATGCGCCTAGCCGAGTAACTAACGTTGACAATTAACACCTGTCCGGATATACATGCAAAATTATTTTGTTTTATTAATTTTTACGCGAATAACATTCATTTCCATGGTAATAATATTCTATAATATAACAGTTTATTATTATTATCATTTTTTTTTTTTTTTTTTTTTTTTTTTTTTATCCATTATCCGTATTTCTTACCTACCTAGTATATTGTACGATAGTAATATTATTGATACTAAAATGTTTGACATTACGAAACTGTATCGAAAAATCGCGTATACCTATTACGGCGGTAGGTATATCACACGAAACCGCGCGGTTGTACGCGGTTTAATTCGTTTCGTGAATTCCACGCGTAAATAATTATGATAATAATATTACGTATTTAATACTGAATAATAATATAGGTGTAGTAATCTCGGATTAAATATAAATGCGCGTTCGTCTTCTTTTACGGATTTATTTTACGGTGTATAATTCGACACGTTAATCAAGGGACACAATATTATTTTATAAGCGCCGGCGCCTGATAACGAAATGCGATTAAACTTGGCGTTTTAAACTTAAAATTTATTATCGGTAATTTCCCGGATAACTATATACTTGGATTTTACACCAAACAATGGTTCTGTGTATAAATGGGCAATAGGAAACTCTCCGAAATGTGACTGCGGTGCAGAAAAGTAAACTGTCAACCGCATTGCTGCTTTCGAACCCCGAACCCGCTCCTACCAGTGACATCGGACTGCCTTTCAACTCCTACCGCGTTCGTTCAACGGCTAGAGAAACTGGATTTCCTGCTCCGATACAAATCATAATTGTTTACGTTATGTTATTTATTTACTGTTTATACGTACATTTTCATTCTTCGGTTTCGTTATTACTTTAGTTATTTATTCTATGACGATAATTTATTATTATTATTATTTTGTACTATTTACAATGATTACTTTATTTTCGATTATTTATGCGGCTGCGCCGTGACCTCGTGAACCGCAGTCTAAATTACAAAATGCCGAACGAGTTTATTAAAAAAAAAAAAAAAAAAAAAAACAAAAAAATGAGTTGAATTCTAGTGAAAACAGTTAAGAGTACAGTTTTAATTATTAGAAACGATTGTATGCATAACGCTACACGGGTAAAGATATAAGTGTTTGAGAGATTTTAGTATAGCGAAGCGGAGTTAAGTAGCATTTATACTTTCGAGTAATAGATACCTACTCAGATACGCATACGTATTACGCAGTATACGATAGTATTTATATTAATATGTATTATCGTTATTCGGAACCATATAAATGTTATTAAAATCTTTTCCAGATGTGAAAGTTACGTAAGTTACATAAGTATAAAGTATACAAGCGTTGTACTATATATATATGTGTGTGTAATGTATATTGCTATATATCTACGCCAAAATAAAGCATTTATATTTTAACCCGATAATAAATGTTCATCCGAGTAAAATAAATTAAATTTCCAAAAAGACTTATATACAATATTATATTTTGATGGTATTAATCTCCCTATATTCATTCTCCCCTCCGGGCGGCAAATTCGGCTTTTACTTCATGCCGGTCGCGCCGCTGATGTATATTAATATTGTGATCATACTCTGGTAGAATATTTAATTTTTTTTTTTTTAAACGTTCAGAATACATACGAAAAATAGTATTCCGATCGTGTATTCGATCACTTTACAACAACAATAATTTTTCAGAAATATTTGCTAAACAAATTCGGGCGACTTAAAAGAAGTATGGATATTGTATGATTTTCGAACATAATATTGTGCATTATATTTTAACTATTGGGAATTTTAAAAAATATTTTTAATCGAATACAGACGGGTGAAAAATTACGTTTTAAGCAATGTGTGAACAAATTGGAGAATTTTTCAACCTAACCTTACCAATCGAAAAATCGTTTTCCGCGTAAAAAAAAAATACACATTTTAAATTTAGGCGTTAAAGGCGCCTAAAGTGTGACTGAGAAAAAGTTTCATTTTAACGAACAATATTATTTTTAAAACTGTCGGAATTGGATAGTTAAAAGAAAAAAAAAAAAAAACAAATTATTTTTTCAAATATTCAAAATATTTTGTTTAGAATAAATTACCCACGTCTAATTATAACAGATAATATAACTTATACGGTGGGTACGGAATGGGTACTCTGCTCGGGAAATCCCTTCTTCCCCTCGGGCTTTTTCGCGTGTGTCCCGCGAACCCCTTGTTGTTGGATTTACGTCGGTTACAGACAGCAAAAGTCCAAATCGAATTACCACTAGCTGCAGCATTGCGGCTATACATATATATATATACACACACACACTAAACATCTATAGCACACCATATTATACGAGCACTGTATACTATATCACATGCTCGGAAATTTTGATAAATTAGTCACCCGCCAAACAAGAACAAAAGACCGTGTACGGTCGATTTTCGTACACTGACCACGTTGCAATTTGTCAGAGTTTCATTTGAAACCGTCCTGCAAGTTTCCCCCAAGTTTCCGCGCGCGTACTTCGCCCGGCGCGCGCGTTTTCGTCCGCGCTCGGCCATCGGCTCGCGGCTTTCGTTCGTCTGCAACAGTGACGGGGCAGACACGGGGCGCGCTCGCAACGATTGATGTCAAACTTTTTACACTCATCTCCGGACATATCTTCCGGTGTTGGCGTATTGAAAAAGAAAAAAAAAACAACTAAACATTACCTATATTTTTTCCGAAACGGCGCAGGCTCCGGAGTATTTGCCAGATTATAATGATTAATGGCCCGGACGGGATAATCTGATTACGGAAAACGAGTTTTTAAAACTTCCAATCATCCAGAAGGCTTGCCGGTCCTCCAGAGGCTTTGTAGGTTAATTTTAATATATTTATATATTTATTTATTTTTTTTTACCTCGACTTGTTTTCAAAACAAAAACGGGCGCGCTTTTAACGATACAGGCTTCGCCAAGGGAAAAATAACCAACGGGCTTATTTTTATTTTTTCCAAAGTAATTAGGAATAAATGACGGGCGATACTTTGAAATAACTATTATCCAATTTTTATCTTGACCGTGTTTAGTGCCGTTTGAAAATATAATTTCCATCCATATAAAGATACATAGGCACGTAGAATACGTACAGAAATCGATCGACAGTAAACCGGAATTTCGTTTGTTTTTAGCAAAACGTTTAATAACAATCCAATTTTAAACTTTCAGGAGTATAAGTCTTTTTTCGTTATTATTGTTATTATTATTATAGCAGATGATATAGTGCGTGTATCACTATAACTGATTAAAGTTTAAATGAGAGATAACTATATATAGAAGTTATAATATGGCGTTACATATTATATTATACGTATTATATGGTGGATTGTAGATAAATTACTTTTTTGCTTGAATAACTTTCTATAACTCTGGTGTATCCGCGACCTAAGAACAGCAATATATAATTTAATTTGTACATTGGTATATTACTCTACTGTATTATTCAGTAATTTACATTAAAACATGTATTTTTTTCATAATTTACTATAAAACAAACATATTTTTATACATACATACATATATACATAATATTATTAATAATAGATAACGAAATTGAATTATCAGTGGTGTATCCATGATTTTTTAATGACTTAACTAAAAAAACAAAAATACACTAGTATTGTAAGACCAACATTAACTTATGATTGTGAAGTACGGCCGATGATTGTGCAAATTGAACAAAACCTAAGAAGCTATGAGAATAAAGCATTAAGAACAATATAATATGGATTAATTTTCGATACCGCAATAAATATATGGACTAAAAGAAGGAACGCGAAAATATTGGGAATCGCTAAATTGCCGTTTATAAAAAGCTACATGAAAGGTCCGAGAATTCAGTAGTTTGGATACATAATGAGAAGAGATAAAACGAATAAAGTTAGGGCGTAAATGGAATACAAATTTAACAGGAAGAAGACCCAGTTGCAGACCAAAGAAATTATGGATGAATGGAGATCTGAGATCTGGAGAGATTAGAAGTATCGGATAAAGAGGAAAGGATCCAGGATCGTGAATATTGGAAATCAGCGATAATGGCAGCTAAAACTTACAGAATTTTAAGGCTAAATAATGATGATGATTATTTTGTAGTACATAATATATTTGTATTGTTTAGTTGAATAAGTAGTTCGAATATACAATGTTTATTTTTTTATTAGTAATAATTTATTATTAACAGGCTATAGCATCATTTACGCTCTGGGTATATTACTGAAAGACAATATACTTATGGTGGATTTTATTTTAGGTTACAATATTCTCTTTTGACATAAATTGTATTCAAAATATCGTGTATGATGTCATATTCCATTGGAAAAGGTTAATTTTACTCCAGATATCAATTATTATTAATTTGCACATCAACTACCGTACAACCCGACACCCGAATTCATTTCGTCAATCGATATTCGACTACTTTATATACGCATTACGAGACGATTCGGCTTTGTTTAAGTTACTCGTACGTGGAAACAAATTTGTATCTGTTGTCTATCACCGCTGATTTTCCAAAATAAATAAAAAAAACCAAATCATAATGTAAACAAATGATATATTATGTATAATATATATATACTTTTTGTTCTACCCGTGCAGAGATCATTCAAAAAGCATTTCTTGTTTTCTTTATTGTACGAATTTGAAGAAAAGAAAAAAACGAATTGCTGAATTCGTTGTTTATTGTCGTTTATTTCCGTTCAGAATAATGATTGCATAATGTAATTAGTTATACTGTAACAATCACACGATGATTTTAAAAAATAAAAAAAAAAAAAACAAAAAATACTGACGACATGAAAAATGTATTTTACAATAAAATATGAAAATCGAGGGAAAAAATATGCAAGTACGAAATTTAAATAAACCTCGTACTGCGAAGAAAGATTTTTTTTTCTTTTGTTTGTAATGCGCACTAGCTCAATCTATATTATGTATTGTATAATATATTATAATATTATCTATGGTATAATAATAATAATACAAGCAGTTTGCATCAGAAAAAATCCGCGTCGTCGTGAAAACAGCATGGCCACGAAATAATACTATTATACAGGGTTTTTGGTAATGGTAGCTCAACCACTAGCACACCGTACTTGCCGGGACGAACCAATAACGAAATTTTCGAATTTCTTTTTTCATCCCAAAATCCTGGTTTCTTTTTATATTTCCTCAAAGCGTATAACATATGCCACGAAATTTCCGTTTCATTTTGACGCTTAAATGTTTAATGTGCATGATATAAAAAATATTACGTTTTCGTAAAATATATAGTGAATATTTATTTTTAAATTCACGCAGATATTCTTAGGGCGAATGTGAAAATAAGAACGAAAGATATTCGAAATAATTTTTGGTATCGATTTCGATGTTTTATTTTATTTAAAATTTTAATTATAATCGATTACCGCGATCTGGTCGAATAAATTATATATTTAATCAATTAGTATTTTTTAAATGTTTGTACAATTGTTCTTATGTCTAAATTTTAAATAGTATTTTACAATAACGGATATTATATTAATAATTAATATGTGTACTTATTTTGAACAAAAGTATCGATAATCGAATATTGGGTACGGATGAGAATCGAATTTTAAATTGTCCGTGTCGTTCGTTCTGTAGTAAAAAAAAAAAAAAACCCGTGTTTTCGATGAAGAAAATAACGTGTCAAACATTTCATTATAGGGGCCGTCCCGCGGGGTATATTATGGCTGTGGCGTGCACCAGTGTTTGTATGGCGGCACACTATTACGAAACACCCGGTATATACGCGCAGTACAATAATAATTTCGCGTTGTTGTTTAAGATCACGGGGGTGTTTGAGGGGGGTTGGAGTGCGAGATGACGAAAAGTAGGTCAATTCGGGTTGAATTCTCTGCGCATAATATTGCTCTTTATATTGTATAGAAAAGCAGTAAGCGCGGACCCTCCGGCGATAAAACGCAAAACTAATGGGCTTAGACGTGTCGAAGTGTGAATTGGAAAAGGAAAAAAAAAAAAAAAAAAAAAAAAATCGCGTTAGTAAGATCGGTTTTAAGTAGTTTCCGAACTCGGGTGACGGGCGGTCGGCACGCGGTGGAAACCCCGACGGAAACCGCGCGCGCACGCCGCCGCCACAAAGCCGTACGCACACCATACGCGCGCGACTACAATGCTCCGGTGTAATAGGTTTATCACGGTAATCTCTCCGAATGAGGAAAAAAAAAAAAAGAAGAAAAAAAGGGAAAAAAAAGAACACCATGTGCGCCCGTCGAAAACGCGGTCGCGAATTGAAAAAGTGGGCGTGAATAAAAGGGGTCTGCCGTCACCGCTCGCTCGAGGCCCATGTGTTTTTTGTATCGGCCGATTGCGTCGCAGTCGTCTCACCCGGCTCGAACGGGTAAAGCGATGCTGTAAAATTATTTAAAAAAAAAAAAAAAGCTTCTCCGAACAAATAGGGGAGTAACCGAATAACACAGCGCGACACGTCATGTACGCGTACACACGATACGAGACGCTTTCCTATAATAATGTTACTGTACGTACACGATCGTATTTGGATCACCTGGGCTTCTAATAAAGTTCTTTCCAAAGAGTGTAAATACAACTCTCCCCACCCACGACCTTTTCTCGATAAATATTTTATGCATGAAAAATATAATTCCAATAACTGTTAAATATTATTTGTAAAATCAGTTCCAGCTTTAAACAAAACTACTTGACCACCACCGAATTCATACCGTTTTTGTGCAGCTTGACACCCGCCTTATTACACTATAAAAAGGCGATCTACAGTATTGGGTTCACACACGGAATTAATTTTATTTATGTCATGAATCATAAATGTAATCATATTGAAAATGTCCGTATAAAATGCACATTGTTTCTCTGACATCATAATATCGCTCTTTTCGTGACGTAAAAAATAATATGAATGTTTCATAGATCAATCAAAAGGATGTACAACTTGTTCAGTTACTCAGTGACGCTGAATCCCATATTTAGGTAGGGCCTAGGGTCGCTTCATTTTGATCCAAAGTTTGGTCGCCAAAACGAATGAATACTTTATTACAGAAATAAAAAACTACGTTAACCATCATTTCGGAAATAGAATGAACTGTGTTTAGTCCGACTACATTTTTAGGACTTCTGCGCCACTGTCACTACTGAATTGATAACTCATACACAATACTACAGTCAATTATCTGTAGTTTCTTCAGCTAATACAAATACAACATAACGTGCCCGTAAACATAAAAACCAATGTTGATTCGACCCGTGACGGTCGTATATTTATTTTTCATTTCGTCTATATTATATGATGATATCGTGAAAAGAATATTGAAATATTGAAAATACCCAAAGACCTACCCCGGGCGATCATTCGCAGACTGGCGTCACGTGAAAACTAAAAAGAGTTTAGGAGTTACCGTCGATCGGAATTCAAAACTATCGTTTAATTCTCGAGAAAAAACCCGAAAAGTTAATCGATAATCGAAAAGTTGTACGCCTTCTTTACAATCGTGACTGGGGTCTCTTGGTCCGAGCAAATCGAAATAGACGTATGAATATTATTATCAATAAAAACGAAAAATAAAAATGTCCTACAAAATCGAAAACGGCCGCGATATAAAAATCAGTTGAAAAGTTGTTAAAAAAGCGACGGACCTATGATATTATGTGGTTAAAAAAAATATATATATAATATTCATCAACCTCTAGCAGGTAGGTATAATATGTAGTCGAACTAACCGAATTCGGGCCAATATTAATTTATTTATAAGGGTCGCGCAAGTGTAACATAATAATATATTGTTTTACATTTTCCGTAACACAAATAATATTTACACGAATGCATATTTTGTTTATTTGCTTATTTTCCCCATTAATTTTAACCAGTTTATTATCATGCAGATCGGAATATTGTTCAATTTTTTTTTTTTCGTATACTCAATACAATATTTTTTACTACTGGGACGGCGAAAAAACGATTCTGAACGGTTGGAAATGTTTCGATAAATTTAAATTGAAAATGTATATTCGTTTGTTCAACTGTGTGCAATAAACTACAATTTGTTTCTTCTTCTTCTTCTTATTATTTTTTTTTTTTTAACATTTATTTGAATAAATATATATATATATATATATACATATATATTTATTTGAATAAATATATATATATATATATATATACATATATACAATAAGCATACATGAGCTGAACAAATAATAATATACATGACCTGAAAGCTTGAGGAAAGTAGCTATTCACTTTCAGTAACACTCAGACGCAATAAATTGTTAGGCTATTTTATAAAACGAATTTTTTCCTAAATTTGAATATAAATAATAAAAATAAATTACAAAATGTTTACTCACGTAAATCAAATCAAATCGAAAACGACATTTTATTATTGTGAGCGAAATTTCTGGCATAGAAAAACCAATAGGTTCCCCGCCACGGCCAAAAGAAAAATAAAAACCAAAAAAAATAACAATAAAGTCGTCTCGACGGGGTGGGGGTGCAGGTGGTCGGCGACGGGGCGTCTCCGATAGAAATCCGGTACGTCAATCGTTTCGTGTCAGTGTGCGGCCACGTGTAATTTAATGGGACGTAACGGCGGCCGCGGGGGTCGACGTGCGATGACCGGCCATTTGTCAGCGGCATTTTCGGCCCGAAGCAAAGAGACGAGCGACCGACACAATAACATGTAACAACAACAACAACAACAACAATAACAATAAGGGCATTTCGTCGTACGGCCCGTCACCGGGTCTTCCGGTTGCCCGGAAACCATTTCCGGTTGCGGAATTTAGAACTATGCGCGAATGATATTTACGATTGTAGCCTTTTGTTCCCGTTGTAAATCGCCTTTATATAATATATAATATATATTGTAGTACGTCGCTCTTACCCATTTGAGTGTGTATACTTATATATATATATATGTATAAATCGACGACGGTAAAGGCATAAAGTTACGTGTCGTAAACCCCCGAAATCATTAGGTATATATACTTCCCTGCAAAAGTCGAGATTTCGCATAATATTATACGGGGGAATATATTATGTATGTATAGACGTTCTACTTGTTTACTGTTTATATTTTTTACATGGTTGTTTTTTTATTACTATTATTATTATTCGTAGCCTAAAATATTTTTCAGTACTGTTCGATATTTTTATTTGAAAAAAAAATAAATAAAAAACGCTAGCCCAGCTCTTCTATTTCGTAGTTCGTACTAGATGGTGTTTATAAGCAGTGTTGGGCAATATCTTGAATAAAATTGTCTCATTAACTATGTTAACTTTGATACAGTTCTGGAAAACAAGTATTTTTTAGTATTTTAATAGCAACACATACTTAAAATCAATTTATTTTCTAGTATCGAGTATCTAGATACTTATTTTGAAGTACCTTGCCCACCTCTGTTAATAAGTTTGGACAGTATAGGATTTAGGGTAATTTAGTTCATATATCGAAAGAAACGATAAATTAAAAACCGATTCTGTGTTTGGTAAACTAGTATTAGTCATATTTTTCCATTCATGTAACCAAGGAATTCCAGAAATAAATTAAAATAAAACCGATGTATCATCGATTATTGTCAGTTTTTTTTTTTTATAAAAACTATCAGGAATATAGACGAATTGTTAGAATTAAGTATCACCGAGTGAATAATACGTATTTTTTAAAGTAGTTTGTGAAAAATAAGATAATTTTACTAAAATTACTTTTAAAAAAAGGTGGGGGGGTGTAAATTATATTTTAGTGAAACTAAAAATTAGCTACAGATAATATCTAAAAAAATAATTAATTTTTTATACCGTCTGTTAGTATAGGTAATATTTATTCAATTAAAAACAGATGCGTCTATAAATAACATCCCTAGATACCCTCAGCTGTATAGTTGTTATTATTATAAATTTTATTTTTTACAATATTATTTATCGAGACTAAATTAAAAAATAATAAAAAAAGGGGAACAGGGTATAAATGTACGAATTTCAAACGTATATTATGGTTATAAGTTATATTGGTGTAACGCGAATTTATTTTCCGACGAGGGGAGATATCATGTCGAAATAAGAGAGTTTAAAGTGAGTCATTTTAAGCCCCAGGAAAAACATGAAAAAAATCACCCCAGCGGTCGAGGTTGTCCGTCCGTCCTCGCGGGCCGTAAGCTGACAAATAAATATCGGTTTTTTTTCCTACCGAACATTTTTGATAATCATTACACGCGAAGGGCAAATAATTCAATTATGTTTCAATTTCCCTTCCCGATTTTCGACACTCATTCCCGTCTACCCCTGAACACTCGACATGCTTGTATGATATAATCATTAAGAACCACTTAACTGGTAATGGATATTTTATAAAAACTCGCAATGGATATTTGATTATGTATTGCGCACAGCGAGTACCTATATATAATATAGTTATTAAATCGAGATATATATTTATGAAAGGCTGCAGAAATTTTTGGTTTATACATTTTATTTTTATTATAAATCATATTTTTTGTTAAATAATAATAATATCAGACCGGAAACCGCAATGGTAAATCTTTTTTGGCATTTTCAAAAAATAAAAAATAAAAAAAGAACATAGTAAAAAGTTAAACGCAATCTTTATACGGTATGACGGTCATGGTTAATCGTTTGTGAAATGAGTTTTTCCGCAGTTTATTTTAGAAACAAAAGAAAAATAATAAAAAGTAGGCTTAGATCGAAACCGGAATCGGGAAAAAAAAGTTCGCGAGGTATTTATACAATAGCTTAAAGTCTGTTTAACGGATACCTACTGTTTTTAAGTACGTCGGCGTACGGCTGCTTTTCCGGAGGAGCATTTGTTTTCTACGTCGGTCCGAAAAAAATAAAATAAAATAAAGACTGTAGGTATTATATGCACACGTCCGGTCGGGATTTCCATATTATCCCGTTGCACGAACGGACGGCGGAATAGACGAAAAAAAAGAAGTTTCTGATATTTCTCGGCTAAAAACTTCGCGCTTGACCCGAAAAAGATGAAAAATAAAAATTGTATACGTTCTCGACGAGTGCGAGAGTGCGTGCGCCGTACGAACTTTGCCACTGAAAAAAACATGAGTTGGATTAAACGGAGCTGAGAAGCTCTCGAAAGTTTTTTTTCCCCGTTCGGCAAAAGTATACACTTAAAAAGTCGCAAAACGCACGTATACGCACTTTCACCGGTTTATATATATATATATATATATATATACATGCGCACGTAGGTCCGCGTTTTAGAAGTTTGCCGAGAATGAAAAAAACAACGGTTTATTTATAAACTATAGATACCTATATAAAATCTGCGTTCAATGTTTAATCGATTCGCGCGGGCTTAATGGGCCGTATTTTATTAAAATATTCACTGCGGAAAAACAACAGACACGGTGTTGTTTTAAACGGTTGAAAAAAAAAACAAGGATTACGATAGGTGTATTATTGTATCAAACAAAGGAACCGCCTTCAGGAGGAAATAAAACGCACACTGGGAATGGTCAAGGTTACAGCAATTATTATTAAACTGTCTATGATACGGAAGGACCATGACTTAAAGAAAGAAACACAGACATAATATCTGTTGAAAACGCAGGACTTTCCCATTGTGGCCTGTTAATGTATCTTGTCATAAAAAAAAACTTCTATTAGAAGATAAGTTAATGCAGATGTATAATCTTATACGTGCGTAAGACGACATCATGCGTTGATTTACATATAAATACAAAATAAATACAGATCAAAATTGAGTCATTCTAAAATATATAATATGTATACACTGTTTTAATATTGTTGCTTGACAAATTTACGTCAATAGTATTTTGACTTAGACGTTAGGTCAATTATTGGATCATTATGGATCAATTATTGATCCATTGATGACCGCTGGCTTACAGAAAAAGTGCACCAATATTCGAGAAATTGAAAACCCGAGAAAACAGACGATGACTCCTTCAATACAGTGTAAAATATTTAAATTGTTTTGGTCTGCAGTCTTAAAGAAATAATTACTCAAGGAAAAGGAATTAAAGTCGATTTATCGGTCAAATCAAAGATCTAAGATTGGTAGCCGAAATATTGTGAAATTTGGAAGACCGGAAACTATGAAAAAATATTACAAATTATACGCTTACTTAAACAGTTCAAAACTGAACAACCGAAGACGGTAAACATAATAGTTGTATACTGTCAAAGATGATCGAAGTGATTTCCAATGCACATGCATCCAATGCATACACATTTAGTGGTTGGCTATCTCGTCACCGTATAAATAATGATACTTCGCTGTATTTACAATGTTTTCACAAGGATCGAAGAGTCGGGCTAAATCGAGCTGACGAAGCCCCCGAAAACTTTGATTGATGACAATAAACCGTTTATCATATTTACACCATAAATATATGAGCGTTACGTATATTTTTTACATTTATTCCATGACTGAAGTTTTCAAAATGGCCGTGGTTAATAAACGGCTGAGTTTCCCTATACTGTATTGTTACCTATTCATACCGTACTGTCGTGACGTTCGAACAGAGTGGCGCAAAACGTGAAAATAGTGGACGCTTGTGCGAGCCAATTTTCTTTTAGTGAATCACCAAGAATATCTTCCCCCCCAAAAAAAAAAAAAAAAAAACACGTGTTCAAATTAATTATCCTAGCTAATCGCGATGAGTCGAAAACGACATGATGTTACAGCCGGTGCAGTGCACGTTACCGTTAGCCTTAACGATAGTGTTTATTAACAGTGAATACTAGCATAAAAAAAAAAAAAAAAAAAAAAAAAAAAAAACAAAACAAAACGAATATGGTTTGAGTAAACGTTACGACGTGATGCTCTTGTATCGCTGTAGCGCCTAAGTACGAGCCGCCACGTGCCGGTAGCGTTTATATATTATGTCCAATACTCTCCCCCCCGACTCCGTAAACTGAATCGCAATCAACGTGATGTCGGTTTTTTTTTTTTTTTATTATTTAAACGATACCGTCAGGAAATCCGATTGGCCCAGCAACGGAATCGAACTCAATCTAGTTAAGTGATGTTGAAAATTAAATGAGTGAAAAAAAATAAGGGAAAATAACCCGAGAACCACAGACGTATGGCATACCTGTATTATTATTTACGTGCGTCACCGGTGCCACCGTCAATAATGTACCTACCTACCAAATGATACACGACTCTGGACGCCGTCGTATTTTATCAGTGTTCGGTAGAATATTCAAATAGTAGCGATAAATCGTATATTTTATTTTTTAGTACATATTGAAGCTTTATTTTTTATAGCATTATTCTGAAATTTTTCGAAATCATTTATCCACTATGACCGAGCGATTGTACGCGTACGAAGATTTCAGGTAAATCGAATATGGTTTTTTTCTACATTTCAATAGATTTTATAGACCCGTTTAACGTCTTATTATTTAATGTTCACAATATTTTCAGAATTGTACTCATATTCCGTATGTCATTTAAAATTCTAATCCGTTTCAAACCGGATTCTAAGAGATACATAATTATTTTAGGAAAAATTTTAATGTATATCGTCAGTTATTCGATTAAGTACAGAGATAAAATTGAGGTATTTCGAAATAAACTATCATATTATAGTCTCAGTTACTGGACGTTTGGCCGACTGGCAAATGAACTTCACCGTGTTGTTATGGTGTTTTCTTTTTAGATATTTTGATAACTACTTTACTTATGTTAAACAATTATTTTTGTTCAATTTTTTATCATTATAAAAAAAAAAAAAAAAAAACTATTGTAACGACAAGTTAGCTGAAGAAAAGTTCGACTATACAGTAACGGACTATAGTAAGTTTCCGTCGGTCATTTTGTTGTTGTTTTTTTTTTTTTTTTATTGATTATCTCAATCATATCGTCGTTATCCTGTAGGTTTCGGGAGAAAAAAACCTATTCAATTATTTTCGGCGTTACGGAACGTCGCGTTATAATATCGTCTTGAATGTTTTACGCGTCCGATTGGACGACCGTCTCAATACTCTCAAATATTGAAAAGGTAAAAAAAGAAAAGAAAAACTAAAAAGGTTCCATTTAGCCGAACCGAGCAAATTGGTGTACGGTGAGAAGGGGGGGGGGGGGGGGAGGCGCGGGGTAAAAGTTATCACCGCGGTCCTCCGTGCGTCCACGGGGCAGTTCGGCTCGGAGAGAAGCGTCGAACGCGTGCGGCTCGGTTCGCGTCGATTTCGCGAGGGGCCCCGCATCAGTCGTTTATAGCGCCCGTTGATAATTATTCTTCGTGGCAGCGGCGGCGGCGACGACGATAGTTTGTTATTATGATATACGGTGTTGCGAATTCGCCGACCGGCTATATTATTATTATTATTATTATTATTATTAAGTATGTGTTTGATAATAATATATCGCGACGCGTCAGCGTGATGCTCGAGCGGCGTCGGTGGAAAGGAGGCCGGGGGTGACGGTGTAAGGGGAATTTCGCGCGCGCGCGCGCGCGAAATTAGAAGGTTTGAACAGCCAAATGATCACCGAGCGCCGAGATATAAACACAAACTTGTTGACAAAACTTAGCGCGGCAACAATAATACTCCAGGCTCTCCGCCGTCGCCGCCGCGTACCGAACGTAATATCGTTTCGCCCGAGTTGCCGACGACGACGACGACGACGCACGCCGCGCGGCATCGTTTTTCCTCGTCTCGATATCGCTAATATCGCGCGCCCGGAGTACGATAATAGTTTCGCGTCGCCGCCTCCGGGAGGCGAACGGAAAGATATGAGAATGAGAACTGAAATAATAATAATAATAATAATATTAGAGGCCCCACGCATCTCCGTCCGGCGCGCAGAATTCACGTGGAATTAACGTTCGAATCTACAAAACCGATGCGCACACGTACTTTGGTGTTTTTATTGTTCGCTTTACACGTTCGTGATATCGTTTGAAGAGAAACAAAAAAGACAAAAAAAAAAAAAAACGGACATATTGGTTCGCAGGCGGGCGTAGCCACTGTTGTGGGTGGGAAGTTGGGAAGGTAGGATGCAAACGCGAATCGGACGGATATCTGTAGGCAACGATTAACCATTGCCAGCGAAAAATACGATTCTGGGCGGAGTTCAGCCGATAGTCGTGTTGCTTCGTAAACAAAATACAATGTGTCATATTATGGTAAAATAATTACAAACGCATTAAACATTTTCTTCGATAATATTCGTTCAATATTGTACCTATTTTCCCGTTCTCCCGGTTTTTCCCATTTATTAGAAAAACTCCTGGGAAAATAAAAAAATTACCTACTTAAAGTCCAGCTCTAGTCAGATTTACTTTTAGACAAATTGCTGCACTTGGAAAAATAAACATCATTGAAAAACCGTATGGTTCTTCGCTCCACTCAGAATTTAAAATGTAATTTTATATTCGAATAAATATTAAAACAGTACAAAATCCGCAATTATTCATAGAGAATAACGCTAAACCGCGTTAACACGTTAGTAAACTAGGAATTGTTCGAAAACTGTATAGTGACTCGAGATTCAACGGGTAATGATTTAATTTCAAACAATATATTTTTCAAGTCGTTGCAAATGATATCCGTTTTGATAAGTATACGATATAAAATATAACCAGGTTAATAACCAGTGAACTTGTGAAACATCGCTTCCATCACCCTCCACCCAATTTCGTACATTCGGTCGGTACCTGTTAGGGCGAGATTAGCGAGACATAACCATTTATTTATTTATTTTTTTTTTAATATTGTGATATTTTACTTTTAGGTCGCGTGAGAATTTCAAGATATCCGGAGAAAAATCCGACGTACAAACACAGGTAATTTTCGATTACCTTTAAGGTTCTATAATCGGCCAATCCGTTCTGATATTGAAATTTACGGCACGAAATCGGTTTTGTTGAACGGAAATCCACTACTGTGTGACGGGAAGACGATTCTTTACGGTCGTTGTGCGTAATGGTTGTGTAGCGTCCTCTTAAAACCACCCATGTAAAAGAGCGCGAAAAACACGTAATATATTTGATTTCTGAAATTGCGAGGTAACGTTTAAAAAAAATAATAATAAATTATTATTATCACCCCTATCTCAAATAAGTAATTAAATAATTACATTTTTTAAAAAAAAAAAAACCTATATAATATAAATGGTTACGAGCGGGCCCGAGGAAAACGTCTCGAGCCAATATAACTTTTAATAACTTAATTCACTGCAGTCCGGATTATTTCGCGAGCTCTTTCAAAAAGTTTATGGTCATTGCCGGAATACGTGTTACGATTATGATAATCTGCGGGGGCGTCACTGTTCGTCGACGCTGCTGCAGTCGTCCCGCTATTCCGGGCACGATCGCTCGTATAGATTACTTGATATGCATTTTCAAAATAATAACCGAATAAACTTTATTGCCGCAAAAATAATTTATTCTAATGGTTGTGTACTTTCGCGTGTAAAACCGTCGGGCACCACGCAATATTTGTTCAATGTCCGGTCTGTGGAAAACATCCCATCGTTTCCTAATCAACGCTCTATGCACATCGGAAATGACAATAATATTATATTGATCTGTATTAAATAACAATTAACGGTATCTATCAAATTCTTATACCGGACACCTACAATTGCGAATCCGCGGGGCAGTGGCTAGTCAAAAAGTTAAATTAAGAGTTATTTTTTTTTTTAATTCTAAATTTTAACCAGTGGTTAAATTTTGAAAGACGGATTTTAATTTCTTATTTAACGTGAAAATATCAGTTTTCTTTAGTTTAAGTTTTAGAATTTCAAGAGGTCGATTTAGTTATTGTTACTGAGAAATTCGTAATGAAACTTTAAAAACTCGAACTAGTTTATTGGAAATAAATTGTTTAATACCTGTCAGAATATAGGTAATCAGACTCTGTTTTATTTTATTTGAACAACAAAAATAAATAAATACATTTATTTGTTATCCTACATATGTAGCAGGATAAATTTGAGGGTTATTTTAAAATCCTATTAGAATATCATTTTTATAAACAAATGTTTGTGAGAAAGAAAACATTTTAGAAGTCTTGTCTCTTTAATGGGTTTCCTGCAAATTTGGTAAGGTTTAGTTAATTCTCGTAAACGTCCCTCAATTATTGATAAATATAGTAAATATATTAAGTTTTGGTTTGTCTATCGCGGTTGTTGCATTCAAAATCACAGACTATAATTATAATACATGGACTGGAGACGACAAGACGGGCGGGCGGTAAAGGCACGGTTATTGTACTGTTTCTTCCATGAATGGGGCACGTGAACACAACCTACAATCTCGTAACCTCATCGCGTAGTGATAAAGAAATATGTATTTTTGTCGACATGCATGTTTATTTAGACTTCGATTGCATTATACACCTATGTATATAATATTATTATAAGACATAGATCCGTTTTTATTGTTGTATACGGTATTTCTATAAAAACAAGTATTTATATTTATTATTGGTATTATTATTTTGTTAATGTTAATCGTAAATTATTCTGTGTATCTAAACGGAAATATTGTTTGTTTTAACCGGTATAATACAACATAATGTACCTATCCTGTAGTAACTTTATCAGGCTATTATACAATGAATTTATTTCTATGTTCGTTTATTCGCTATACGATTCGTCCGATTATTTTGTGTTTAAATAGCGTATCAAATGCAAAATACGTGTTTAACGATGCTATCGTTCTCGTCTCTCATGTTGGTGTAACAATACAGATACGCCGAACGTTTGGTTAAAATATGCGAATAAAATAATGCAGATACATCGGCGGATTAATGAAAACAGCAGTATCCGTCAAAATATAACCTATAAATGTAGCCAATTTTAATGAAATAATATTATTTTTGATGTGTATATTATTATAAATATTGTAAAGAAATAAAAAGCAACGAAACAACGAACACCGTTAATTAGCAACGCCGGTTTACGATTAGTATTATTAAAAATAAGTACACGTTTCAGAAACACGTAAAACAATGTGAACAATGTGGCGGGAAGAGGAAAGTCCGCGCGGGATCTATAATACGAAAAGAATGCGAACGTTTTCGAATTATATATTTATTTCGATTAGTTTAATGTATATTATAATACATATAATATACAGGTAACAAAAAAGTCATACTTTGCGCAATACGGGTAAGTCAGTGCCATATCGTAGGCGATGGAAAGGAGACTCGGAAGGTATATCATAATACAGGATAGGTAATTTTGATAGTACAATATAAAATGATATATTTAGTGACGTTTTTTCATTTGCGTAGCCTAATATAGTTCTACAGATAATTCAAGAATCGTCAAAAATAAAGCCGACGTATCATCATTTGTACCGTCAGTTTTTTTGATTATTTTGACAAATTGTTGGAAATCTTGGAAACGGTTTTCAAATTAATTACCAAATGGTAAAAAACGGCAGTTTATCTGTCTTTAGTGTGGAAATTCATTTGTTTATTCGAACGCAGCAAAATTCATGGAAACTGTTAATTTCCCATTGTGAAATCTTAACCACAAAAATCGTCACGGCGGCATCAGCCTGACAGCGAAGTCATAAAGCGGAGAGTAAATCAAAACACAATTTCCGAACAAAATAGCGAACTTTACGTCACTAAGACTCTCGTCATATAGGATCCGCTAAGTCATTAAGTGTACCGAATAATAATATTATATTTTTTCCCGATTGACTATCAGCTGATTTCAGAAATAATCCACGGTACGGTATTGTCAAGTATTTATTTATTCTTGTACAAATTATTATTAGCACGTACAGATATTATTGGGAGTTCAATTTTCGGGTGACGTGCTGAGATGACGGACACCGGAACAATAAAAAAAAAAAAAAATCAAGGATTATACTGCTGATGGATGTGCTTCCGTGTTAAGAAGAAAATTGTAAGGGGAAATAGTAATTTATAAATTTACGCAACGATAAATCATTGCTTACAATTTCGTATTTTTCCTTTGTTTCCAAGGTTATCACAGAAATCAACAAAAATTGTTAGTTTTTTTTCATCCATTAAGAAAACTAAAAAAGGAAAATCATACAATATTTATCTTAATATACCAACTAGAAAAAAATTCTACAGAAAAATTCCTTAAAAGCTTGTGATTGGAGCAAGATTTGTGGTAAAAAAATTATCTACAGACACAAAAACAAAGAAGCTTCCGAAATTTGTTTTCTAGAACATTTAAGAAATAAGCTGCCCTTTATTTTTATATTTATGTTATTTTTCGTCACCCTTATTTTTGGGTGTAAAATCACTAACTACTTTTTATTTTCAAATGACAACATATAAAAAGCCATGAATTGATGGAATATTAGTTAAAATCAACTATAGTGTTGACATTTTTGATTTCCGTTGACAAGATATTTCACTTTCAAGTAAAGGTTGGAGGAGAGTGGGTGAGTATCATTTGTGTGGCGGTACGGCGCGCGAAGTGTTATATATGCACCACTAATCTCCTCCAAATTGAAATTAAAAGTGAAATATCTCGTCAACGGTTGGACAGAAATAAAAAAATGTCACCATTAAAATTTTGTTTAACTAAAACTCTATCTATTTATGGAATTTTTAATATAGGCTGCCATTTGAAAATCAAAAGTATGTAGTTGTTTTACCTTTAAAAATAAGGGTTACAAAAAAAAAAAAAAAAAACAAGAAATTGCAAACACAAAAGTTGCAGAGCCAGTCGTTTCTCAAATGCTCTAGAAAACAAGTTCCGGAAAATGTTAATACTTTCCGAGATTATGTGTGTACCCACTTAAATGAATCACCTCGTACTGATAACGGACTGAAAAAAACGGTTCGCGCAGTGACGGACGGAGACTAATCTGCGGTACGGCGGCGGCGGCGAGGGTCGGAAGCGCGAGACACGGGACGGAAAAACCGCGTCGAAATTTCGGGCGCGCGCGAGTTTTCGGGGCCGCGGCCGGATTACGTTAAACTCCCGCGTCGGGGGTCGATAAAATAGCGACAGTAAAAGTCGCTGGGCGGCGCAACATCGCCGGCGCGCACGCGGTGTCGTCGTCCGCATTTTACGTATCCGACGCCGAGGTTCCGAGTCTTCCGGGCATTTTTCCCCGAGTAATTAACGCCGACGGTTTTGCGCCGCGCGTCGGAATATATAAGACGCCTGCGGGACCCTTTCGGCGGGGGCCGGGGAACGCGCGCGCGTATATTATTATTATAACGTGTGCGCTCGCCAACGGCCCCCGGGAGCGCGAGAAGACAAAAAGAACCGTGGGGAGAAAAAAAAAACCAAGACGGGAAGTAAAAAAAAATGATAAAAACGGGTAGAGGACTAAAAAAAAAAAAATAAAAAACACACACACTACTCCGGCCGCACTAGCCGCGCGCTCGGCGTTATAGACGCGGGGCGGTGTTATATTATATTTTATTCAGATGCGGCTCACGTCTTTGGGAATTTTTTCCTTTTTTTTCCCTCTTCTGCGCGCTGCAGTGTGTATAATAATAATAATAATAATAATGCACCGGCGCCCGCGGCGGCGGGTATACAGCTGCAGTGTACGGCCCGGCCGCCACTTAAGAGATTTCTCGATTGCTTTTTCGCGCAACGCGAATTTTTCGTCCGAAAACGAAACGGCGGCGGCGTACGAAAAACAAACGGGAAATAATCATGACCGACCCCCTTCGCTCGTCGGTTCCTGGCCGCCGCCGCCGCCGCCGCCGCCGCCGTGCCGATATCCCGTTTTCGGGTCCTAACGACCCGCGATGCGCTTATATGCATACGCGGGGCCGCCCGTACGCCCGCGCCGCCGCCGCCCGGTATCGACGCGAAATATATAATGTATTCCCAACAGACCGGAGCAGATCCTCAGACGCCGCCGCCGCCGCCGACTACGTGTACACCGGGAACGACGGCGACGGCGGCGTACCGGCAACGTACCAATTTATCCTACGCGGCAGTGGCGGCTGCGGCAGCCCGATGGTATCGCGTCTCGGTCCCCGCGCTCGCGGCGACGTCTTGTCAGCCCGTCAGCCCGTCTCGGGGCCGGGTAAAATTCGTATCGCGCGCGCCGCGAGAGTCCGCATAATGCCGTCAAATCTAATCCCGACCTAACAAACGACGGGTGTCGCCCCTCTTCCGCCGCCACCTGCCCGCCAACTCTTTCTAACGATCCGAACTTCAAGCGGTTTTTTTTTCTCTTTTTTTTTTTTTTCTTCCCGCCCGCGAGATAACGCGTACGAGACGTTACAATACGCGGCGCGACGCACTTTACATTTGTTTTTGTTTTTTTTGTTTTTTCGGTTTCTAAACGCGGCGCGGAACGTATCGGTTTTACCGCGTAATGCGTACGGTTATGTTTCCTGTCCGTAAACGGCTCACTCTTCTACCGGGGGAAATCTCGCCTCGATATAACGCGTGTAACGTTTTCATTATTTCAAACTTTTTCCATCAGAAATCTCGTGCCAGCACTTTGTTTTTTTTTTTTTTTTAATGTAAATTCTGTATAGTTGGTGTATACGAGTTGACGTGTTTTTTAATTTTCTTGAATTTTACTTATAATTACCAATCTAGAGGCGGTAAAATTTTCAGAACAATTTGGTGATTTTGAACTATTCATAGGAGAGGTGTTAAAAATGTCAATAGTTACATTCCGTCGAGGTCAATATCCCGACAGATAATACACCGAATTATTTTCACACCGTAGGAGATACCAGATTATGACCAATATGGCAAATTCTCAATTTGAGAATACGGGACACTCGATGAAATTTTGGCAACATTCTTATCGTCAGATTTAGTAGGTACTCGCTGGCACTTAAACCTTATCGGGATTTTAACAGCGTCGGGATTCTGACCTTGTTGGGATTTTAACAGCGTCGGGATTCTGACCTTGTCGGGATTTTAATTTCCCGGAATTTCGACCCGGACCACCAATTTATAGCCGTTTTAACTTTTCGCTTTAATAAGTGGATTCAATTGTTTTGGCTCGGCAAAAAAGCTTGACAATGTAGTGCCTCGTAAGTTGTATACGTCAAAGATAATGTATATGAATTGAGCGGGACGTAGTAATTTTCGATGGATTTTCGTTCGGGGTACAAAACGGCCTCTAAGCAATGTCGATCTGGTGATTCACGCATTCCGATCTGTTTCTCCTCTAAGCGATTCCACGTCTTTCTCGACTATCTCGTTCTCGGGGTCACTCGTCGATTTCCCCGACAAAATCGATTTCCTTCCGATTCCGGCTCGTTAATTCGATACAAATATCGGTTAGTGTACGAATAGGAAAACTATATCTAAAAAACCTTCGTAGACGCTGTTTTAACCCCCACATATAAGCTCGCGTCACGAGTGGAAATTCAGACGGAAATCACCACTCGTTTGACGTGTAGTATTTTTCGTCGTTTTTTTTTTTTTTGGTTTTTTTTTTCCCCTAAAAACGCGACAAAGGCGTTTTCGCGAGCGGTCCAATATAACTGCCAAATGCGGGATATAGGTAGACACGCCGCGGTATTATATACATAATATAACGCGGTCGCTCTCGCAGGATTGTTGCGCGGCGGTCGGTATAGGTATACGCGAACGCGCAGCCCATTAATCATCTGCGGAGCGGAGTTGGCGGCGGCCGCGCTCATTAGAGTCGCAAAGTTACGATATACGCGCCCGCGGACGGGGTGAACGTTTTACGAGGTACCCGAAACGTCGTCGGCGAGACACGTCCGCCGCGTAATAATCGCCGAGGCAGCCCCGTCCAAAATTACGCTTCTCTCCCGTAATATGTACGTACCGGCTTATACAGGGTGTTTATGTTTACCTGAAAACCGTACCGCCTCTGGCCGGCCGTCCGTTGTGCGTATCGCTTGACGGGACCGGCTCGATAAACGACATTCCCATTTCTCTTAAAATTACATAATAAATGTACCATACATTTTTTTTTAAATTCTGACATCAGGCATTTGAGCGTCCAAACCGTGCGGAAATGTGCAAAAATGATGTGATGAGGCTTTCGATTCGCCCGATGAATTTACAGGAAATATCCCTTGATATTTAATTAAAAAACTTCTACACAAATATTACACAAGTATATGTAATAAAAAAAAAAGCCCACATTTTGTAGATACGTTTGCAGTCGGATCACAGCGATGAATATTACTAGCCAGCGGATGTAAACATTTCAAAAACATCCTACTGAATGTATATATACAGAGTGATTTATCTATCACAGACCGCCGATTTATTTTCGCGGAGGATTTCAAGTGAATTTGATTTTTGTTTTTTCAAACGTTATTGAATCTTTTTAAGCTGTATATTAACTTTCAATCATTTACTTCTTATTCTTTAAATAAGTAAACACTTTTAATTTTCAAATAAGAAATCCCACCTTTTAGACTCTGAGTGGAACGAAAGAGCTTATGGTTTTACAAAGATATATTTTTTTTTTATATGCGCTCAACTTTTCTACCAGAAAACTTGCTCGGATTTCTACATGTAGCATTTTTTCTGAAAGGAAATCGTTGTGGAGAGGTACTTTGAAGAGGTCATTTTTCGATTTTCTCATAAAATTTAAAAAACCGAAACAAACGGAGGAAAAACGAAAAAATATAAGAAATGTAGGTGTTAGTTAAAATATATCACGGCCTTCTTTTTTCCTGTGAACAATTTTTCTATCAGCAATTTTGCTCCGAATTATAGTGCTGACAATGTTTCTATAAGGAAATTTTACTGGGAAGGTGCTTAAAGGGGGGTCATTTTTTGATTTTCCCAAGAGTTTTCCAGGCAAATATTAAAAACCGGAATAAAATATGAAAAAACCGGGAAAAATGTAAGAAAACCGGTAAAGTATTAAACAAATATTATTAAAGAAAATATAAAAAGCCTATTTAATTATTTTACTATGGCATATATGGTATATCGTATATTGTTGATAAAGCATCGTTATCTACTGAATTCCGTTCAGAATGGTTTTTTCGTAAGCAATGGTTTATTGTTGCTAACAGATATACATTAAATTATCTATAACACTGGCTACACCCGTCCCTATAATCCTAGGACTATTTTTTAAAACTGATACGTATAGTGAATATTTTTCTAAATCCCGTTTATGATTTATTATAACAGTTTATTTAGGCCAAATGAGTAGACATGGGTAATAAACTTTATATCCGTTTTAACACGATAAATCAACCCTTGCCTACTCCTTCAGACTAATTAGCTTTAAACTATTAAAACTCATATACGGTAACTCCGATATTAGTGTTTTAGAGACTGGCATCAATTCGAATTGCCACTGTAAGTAATTAACCATTTTAGTAACCACAAGAGAAGTTCAATCTTATTCGTTTAAAGAAATATTCATCCCATGTTAATTTTGATGGAAATTATAATTGGTTCCATAAACCTCAACCTAACCTAACTTTGCCTCGCATTGACGACTAACCGACGACACAAGTCGTCGAGCTAAACGCCTTTTCGCAAGACTCAGACGTCGCAATAATAATAAATGTTATGCATATTGAAATGTACAGAAAAATATTCTCTATTTTAATCTATTTTGAAGAGATGGAAAGGTATGATTGCTATTTAAAAATAAAAAATGTACTCATTTAAGGATTAGCTAATAGTAGTAAATAATTGAAAACAGTTTTAAAATAAATCCTGAACGGTACCACGACGATTAATAAAAAATAGAAAATAAATTTTACTTAAAATCCCCAAAGAAAATGTCTGGTTTATGATTATAAAAGTATCACCCTGTAGTTTGCCTGATTGCCATAAAACGCGCAGAGACATTTATCACAAACGAATTTATTTATAAACGTGAGCGAAACGATGTACGTTTTCGTCCTCGTCTTTATGTCAATTATTATTAGACCCGCGGGTAACATAATAGTGTTTATAAGGACGTACACCCGGAACCGTATCGAGGCATTTCAACGCCTTTAGTAGCACGAAATTCCTGTTTATGTAGCCTTCCTACCTATCATTTCCATTAAGATTACATACTTCTATTATATGTGTAAATTCTTCTGGATTTCTGAGACGCGAACTTGGTTTGAGCCTGCAGTCTTGCCCGGGAAATAACAAAAACTAAATGTATTCGATTTAAAAATCATTTTTTATTTCATAAAACGTATTATTGAACAATGAAATATGAATAACCCCAATTATTTCCAATGCACTTGATGCGGCCACCGCGCAGTCTTAAATTAAACCCACGTGACGTCGTGACCCATATGGTTTTCTATGTTATAATATTCAGTGGCGAGCTTATAAAACAAAATATTTTAATGTTAAATCATATTACGTTTTAGTATTAAAAAAAAAAAAAAAATAGAAGGGTACAACACATGTTTTAAATTGAATATATTTGTACGAGTTATTTTCCAAATGTCTGAAGTTTTAGACAAAGAAAGTGCATAATATTTTCCATCGGTTAAAGGAAAACGTTTATTTATTTTGTATTTATATTCGCAAATATATACAGAATTAACAACATTTTCGTTTGTGTGTTTTAGATGTTTTGTTATGCGTATTTCGTTTGATTTACCTCCTAAAATTGGATTATAATAATAATAATTACGATGAATCAGGAACTTCCTGACTACCCGCGGCCCGCGTGTCTCGATTTCCGATTTGTTTTCATATTCGAATTATTATCGTATCGGATTACCGAGATTAAAATAACGAAATATTATCGTGCGTACAGGGTAAAGGGAGGGGGACGTGGGGAGAATACGCACCACCCTTTTGAATAGAGGGCACAGATTTTTTTTTTTTTCTTTGATGTTATTTGAGCGACCGCGTAATAGCATTGTAAAACCAGTGTTGTGATATTACGGTGAACCCTGCTCCGTCGTATGGTATACACTATACATTATCTAAATTGAATATTTTATAATAAATGTATACGGAACGAGAAACGTACCTATACGATAAGCAAATCTAATCAACGTAAATGTTTAACGATGATGTCTATTAGTTTTTATTTAATGCGATTTTCGACTACCAATCGCGAACGAATGGGGGAAATAAATACATCACTCTTATTAGCGAATATTATAAAGAAATAATTCGACTATTGTGTCGTGTAATTTATGTGAATACGGCGTATAAAGTTCAAATAAACAGATAACTGAAAACTATATGCTGCAGGTTTCGTATTAACATCGTTTACTCAATGCACATACTATTTAGAATAATATATTTATTTTATATTTTTTTTTTTTAGTTCTTTAATCACTTTAATTCAAATGGAATAGGCAATTATTGTTTGATGCAAGAAAAGCCGATTTTCTCGTTTATTCACATTTTTATGGACATAATGAAAAACAAAACAAAGGTACAATTATTTTCTTTTAAATTCGATCTTTTATCCGGCATAAATTTTTTAACCATATGACCAATGTCAAAAAAGTGACACAAATTTGAAACTTTAGTTTTTATTTGTCTCAAAACGCGTTTTTCTAAAGAAAAAAAAATGCCCTTCTCGCCTCATCCCTTAAATTTTTAAGATTTCTAAATGGCACAAATACCTCTAAAGTACTATATTATTTTTTTTATATTTAACGTATGTTAGGTCGGTTATGTTTCAAATAATAAAATTACTATCAACACCCGCAATCGATATTATAATCATCTTCTTCTTCTCTTTCGTCTTCGTCCTAACTATTTGTGTATGGCCGGAAAATTGTTGTACCCGCGCACATCCGAGACAACGTGTTTATGACTTTTCGTAGTATTTGATGAAATTTCACAACGACTAATGATTCGAAACAACCCTGTTTGTCCCTTCTTACGACAACAGGCAAAATTAGTTCTGTCTAGATAATAATTAAATCGATAACGTTTGTCGAAAAAACTCTTTTCGATCATTTCGACACGTCAAAACAAGTCACCAGATTATATAATACTGGTTTGTAAGAATTTAATAAACGTTTTTCGAGAGTTAATGAAACAAACAGATGGACAAATTGAAAAAAACCTCAGTTGCAAAATTAAAAAAAATAAAATAAATAATAATAATAATAATAATAATAATAAATAAAAATGAATCCTAAAAACAAGCCGTGGCCACGATGGCATTTTTTTTTTTTTTAGCGAGAAAATGCATAGTTTGTTTTACTGTAGAAGTTTTACGCGCGTTTAAAACAAGTTTTTTCGGAATAAATGATTGCGCAAACTCAGCGTATTCACGGAGTGATAAAAGTTTTTTTTTCCAGGCGACACAAAATAATAATAATAAAAATAATAACAACGACGATAATATTTATATATATATATATATATATATATAAATGAGGGGTTACTTTTCACTTTTCGTGGGACAATGAGGGGAGGTAAAACAAAACGCCGCCACGAGTCTGGCACACGTAGTGGCCAACTCCGTTCTGTTGTTAGTTATATAAAACATTTAGATTGCTGACTTTGTGAGTTAATCTGAATCTTAGCACTTTGGCCGTCATAAAATACTAAGAGGGCGCGAATAAAATTCGTATACAAAATATTCGTTTACGCCATGTATTATGTGACAAATGTAAAGAATATTTGGAATTAATCACAAATCGTTTCTGTATCATCCGATATATTTATGCCTGTTTATCGGTAAATTTTTATAATTTTTCCCTTTGATATACGTGAAATCTTGTTGAATTACTCTTATGGGACTGTACCACATGGTTGAATATGAATTGTAAAATATTAATTTGCGTACAAACCTAACAATTTAAAATAGCTATAAATAAATATGTTTTGAACATTGTACTACGTCTAAAAATTACCTTATGATATTCGATGTGTTCGGTAAAAATGGCAGGTCTTTACTGTTGTTTTTAACCGAATCTCAAAAATAAATGAATTCGGCAATAACAAAAAACGTTAATTTTCGACGTTTTTCCCGGTTTTCTGGTATTTTTAAGAAAATCATTAAAAAAAAAAAAACAAAAAACGATGCACCAATTAGATCAAATTTGGTACCAGAAACTGTTCACGTTTCTCATTGGAATGAGATTTCTGGTCGAAAAGTCTATTATAATATATGCACACACATTGCTATAGTAAAACTTAAAGAATTTTTGAATTAAAACGCCTTCTTTTAACGACCAGGTCATGCCCCGTGGTTTTGACTATGGTCCTAACCTAATCGAACGATTTTTTTTTCACACCTTTGCGCTTGTGCTGTATCTGTAGTATCGAAAGGGTGCAGTTTAAATTATTATAGTTCATGATACACGAGAACGACTATGTTATAACTGTTTGTAAGGGATAACGATTCCACGGGCCCTAGGATCCTCCTGCACAAAGGAGGCTAATTGTCTACCAATAAACACTCGAAACACGAATAGTGCTAATCCCTTAATCCCCAAAACGTGCCCGAGTTCCGATAGCGTTTTGTTTCCTATATTATACTTTCCCCGGCCTTTGCTGTAAATCCCGTCCCGCTGCAAAAGGCGCTCGTTCACCGTCGTATAATAAAAGTATACTATCTACACACACGACACACCCCGTATAATATTTTTGACCCGTGGTCCCCTGCTTTCACAACCGGCGTTATTATCAGCTCGGCTAACGATTGTTGTTGTTGTTTCTTTTTTCCATCCCCGTAAATATATTTTATAATATTATAGTATATAAGGTGTGAACTAGTAATAATAATAATAATAACCTAATGGGATTAACGTTGTAAAAACAAATCGTTTGATACCTACCGCCTGTTATGGTTATTGCGAAATCGATGTGAGTTCCGTATTTACAGTTCCCATTCGAGTAACGGCCTGAGCTGAAACTTAACCGAATTATTTTAGGATTTTTATGAGTTTTTTTTGAAGTTATACGTTACACAACCTATCCGAACTTAATAATTCACAAATGAAGTAAATGTCCCAAGCATAAACCCTATACCCAAGTCAATGAGAAGAAACCACGACGGGTCGTGTATTTTCATAAAGTTCAGGATGAATTCGAATATGGTTTGGAAATGTGTGGACCGGCGGCAAGGCGCGGAGGCGGTGGTGGCAACAATGCGCCGTGCGGAATCATTCCCAACAGTAAAATTGCGTTTTAAGAAATTCGTTTTCGTCTGAGTTTCGCACAATTTCAGCGGATAATAATAGATATTATTATAGTACATTATTACAACGCCACGTTAGAATTCGCATAGAATTTTACAGGTTCAGAGGACCTTGGGCCTAGAGCTCTTACTGGTGGAAAAAAACCCAGATCACTTAGATGTGACTTCGGTAGTGGACCAAATGAGAACAAATATAATGGGATGGCTTGAGCATATATTGAGGAGAGACAAATCAGAAACAGTAAGAACTGTAATAAAAATAAACGTAGGAGAAAATAGGATAGCTGGTCTATGCGAATTTGGAGATCGGGTCAAGTGGAAGTTTAGAACGAGAGTGACCGACCCCCAAATAGTTGGATGAAGGCGAAAAGTAGAAGTACATTATTATAATGCGGTACCTATGTGTCAAGGTGTTAATATTTTGTAATTTATCCCCGAAAGTTCATTAGATTTCAAGTTTATATGCAGTGATATACCTAGGGGGGGGGTTAGTAGTTTCAGCCCTCCTCTGATTTTAAAGTACAAAAGTATAATATAAACTATTCAGCAGTAAAAAATTAATTATTATAGGTTGTGGGCCAGTAAACCTTTACTTATGTTTAAATTTGTATTAATAAAACAATTTCCTATGCATTTTTGATCAGAAAACTTGCTCTGGGGGTTATCTTTAATGGTGGTTTCTGATAGCAAATTTTGTTTAGTTGTGATGTAGTGAGGAGGTTAATTTTTTTTCTTGGAATGTTTTTTAATAATGGGAGAAAACCGGAGAAAAATATCGGATCGACGGGATTAATATTACCGTTTTCGTTAACGATTTTGTATTTTTGTTGTGATTTGATGGAGAATAATCGTAAAGATATGCCATATTTTTTATTGAATACGTATAATTTATACTTATATTAGTATTTTTTAGACGTGGTAAACATTTCGAAATATTCTGAAGTTTTTTGAGTTATTTATATTTCAAAAAAGTTGTTTAAAATTTTCGAAAACTTGTTTGATGTTATGTCAATAATGCATAACAATTTAAAACGAGGTCAATCATAAGTTTTACTTAGTAGTACAACAAAAATTGAAATCTTATGTTGTAATTTATTCTTATAAATATTCGTAAAAAAAAAAAAAAAAAAAACCAGGGCGCATTTCTGGGACAGTGGGTCGGATTTTATCCAGTTCACCTCGCTGATTGCACATTTGCACTAATTATTCAACTATGTACAAATAATATTGTGCTTCTCAATTATATATTTTGTGAAATAACCTCGAGAAAAAAGTTTTTCATTTTGCATGTACATATATATTTTGCTTGAATATTATTATATATTAATTCAATTTGACGTGTATAGCCCCCCTCTCCACTCAATGAGAAATCGTGGTACGCCACTGTTTATATTTATCGGGAATTAATAATACATACTGTTGTCGAAAAACTAGCCGTGCGGTCAATAGTTTTACACTATATTGGTACAGACGAATTATTAGTAAATTTGTTTTTTGAATTTTATTCGTTCAATCATAACGGAATTGTATTTAAATCTTATTTTAACACTGTTTTCAAGTTTTTACTTCTACAAGATTTTAATTTTAAGTCGGCAACCCTTTCCACGCTTTTAATCATGGCCAATGGGTACAATTATTCATAAACGGTATTTTATGTAATATTAATGTTCTCTTTTCGAATTTTAAAATCGAGAGTATTCACACTCTTAATAACTATTAAAGGTATACGCATAAGGAGTAAAAGTATAATGTTGAATACATTGCGCTAAAATATTATTATGTTAATGCGTATTAGTGTCTTGGTTTATATACATCTCAAATATTATGGTAGGATTATTGATATTCAATTCCGGCCATAAACATTAGACTGCTTGTAGTTTACATGTATTTCTTAATACCAGAGTTAGAGTTAATTCGATTTGACATATCAAATCGACTTTTTAAAACGCATTAAGGTATACATGCGCATTGGACGTGCGTTTGTATACAAGTTCAATTCAATACGATTTTAATGCACACAAGCGACTCCGTGAAAACGTGGTAAATGACTGCAACAATCAAAAGCATCACTCGAAATCTCATAGATAATAACTGGATTTATTATGTATTATTATTTATTATAAATACTGAATAATTTATGTGTAATATATTTAGGTATATATATATATAAAAAAAAAAAAAAAACAATATAAATAATTTCAATACGAGTAAACTGACAGATAAGCGTACATTTTTTTGCTAATTTATCAAGTGAGTGTTTGTTTTATAAATAAATTACAGTATTATAAACGGCAATAATTATTAATTTGGTGCAGATTTATTTTTGGCGCGCGTTAAACTTTAATTAATAATCCATAGGCACGCCGTAAAGTGTAAATTTAACTGTATAGGTACCGTTACATTACAATATTGAAATTCGCGTTTCGGCAAATCGAATTATCGTGTACCGTAATAAATCTAAGAAATAATCGTAATAAATTATCATCTCTATATTAGGCGTGTATTTTATTTATAATAGTGTTGCGAAATTTCGGATACGATAAAATTATTGTAATTTAATACCCACACCCGAAATTAAACAATTCGCATTTCTTTTGAATTTGTAAAAATCGTTCGCATAAATAACAAGGATCAACATAGTATGTATACCTGTTATTATTGCTATTTACGATTAATCGGCTAAGTCGAAATTTATTGTATGGTTTTTACACAGAGCCGGGTAAAATAAATTAACGTTTACTATAAAATTACTTGTGCATATTAGGTATCTCGCCATAAAATTGGCCGTGGAAAATAATAATATATTCCGGGAAAATCAAATAAATTTTCGTGTACATATCTAACTTTGAACGAAAAATAATATTTTTTTTTGAATAGTGCTTATTATAATTAAAAGCCATTCGGGTGGGTCGAATAAACGTTCTTTAGTGACTTACAGACTCGTTAGCGCATTAACGGATCTGTAAATAACAACGGGTCTTGCTGGAACGTTCAACAATACTAACGGCTCTGTAACTTATTGCTTATAGGACCTGTAATTTACAGGACCAATTTTGTGTACAATTTGTGTCCGTAGCTTGTACATATTCGATATATATGGTGATAGGTAATATAGTTATTATAATACATAATGTACAATGATAAATATTACTGAATATGATATCGTAATGTGATTAATTTAAATATTTATTAGTTATTAATTGACACTTGATAATGTAATCAGTAATCAGTGTAATAAAAAAAAAGATGTCGTTTAATTTATTAAAATACAAATCTTTAGTGAATTTTTTTTTTTATACGCCATTAAAACGTTATACAATGAATAATAATAAGTTACGGATGCGTTAATATATGATATACACACAAGTTTTTACGCGACCCATCCTAAGATTGTAAGTTAAATATGTATATTATATAGAATACATATAGTTCTATAAGAATAAATAAGAGGTACTTAAGTATGCCAGTCGGTAAATCTATCTAAGGGAAAATGTTCGATGAAAAAATCGCATTGTCAGCACAAGATCAGTACAATCAGTACAGTCAAATATCGTAAACCGTTCGGGAGAACTTTTCCTTTTTTTTTTTTTTGCCACGACGTCGTTTAATCGTTGTTTAACAAATTGTCAATGTTTTGAAAATGCAATAATGCACTTGGCTCGAAGGTCGCCGACCTATGATTCCCATTTTATAGTATATTTTTCTTTTACCATTAAAAAAACCCGCGGAAGGCCCACGTGGCCTCGTGAGGTACTCGTGGTACGTTAATTTTCGCGTGCCGCCGAACTAATCGTACAATTATTCGTGCGCGTTGTTTTGGCCTAGTTTAACGGCGCGCAAAACAGCGCGACAATAATTTTTATTATTATTATAATTAACTGAAATTATATATACATAGAGTATAATTATACTCAGGTACAAAGAAACGCCCGTTTCCACCGCGAAATGTTACCGTTTTTGACGGTCGAGTATTAATATTATAATTTTGTTTGCTAAGAACAATCTATAATAAAATGTAAAAAAATAAATACATTTTTCGTGACAAGTTTTTTTTAGACGAAATCGAACAAATAAATGTCTTTTTGGGCTTAGAGTGTTTAAGGGTCCCTAAATAGATTTTTGGTGAGCTTCGTATTAAACACGTGTACATTTTACTAATGAAACGGATTACTTGTTAATAAAACAGTTCATATTAATTTCGAAATATAAAAAAAAAAAAAATCTGAACAAAGTTTTGTTTATCATGTTTTGATAAACTTAAATTGAAAATGTTGCTAGTTTATTGTAACTAAAAAATAAACTACACTAATTTTCAGTGTTTCTCGTTTCAAGTATTGTTTTAACCTCATATAAAACAGTTAATAGTACCGCGAAAACGGTTGGAAACTCGACTAGAAAAGTCTAATACGAGTATTAGGCGAAAATTGCATGCAACCCCGTAATTATTTCTAACAGGATTACAAAAACAAAAACCAATACAAAATAGTAATATTACGTTATAATTCGTTAATATTCCAGTTATTCAACGTTTTTCGTGGTTTTTCCAAACTATTAAGAAAACTATTGAGAACATTAAGTAAATGATTTCATCAACGCACTTTCTAGACAAAATATGCTATCAGAAACCACCAAAGTGGATTGTCGGAATAAGTTTTCTAGTTGAAAATTGTTAACTGTTTCAAAAAAAAAAAAAAAAATATAATAATAAATAAGTAAAATCACGCATCTATTAGGTATACCAATACATTGTTCGCTGTAGATTCTAAGCGTACCCAGAATTAAAAATTATACAAAATAAACATGTCTCGTAAAAAAATTCAAAAAATTACTTCACCTCTATGATGTACTACCAATCCGTTCAATTACCTATTTATAAAGTTGCAGGAGTAAAAACTTTTTGAACATTTTTACTACCCACGTCAACAAGTTCAGGACAAAAAAAAACACATTGTCATTGTAAAACTAATAGCTTTCGCACTTTACTCGGAATCTAAAATAAATAAATAAAATAAAAAGGCATACATTTTTTTTCCCTGGTTAATATTATTGTTGTTCTTGTTTTCGTGGCACGTATAATGTCGTAGGTAGTTTCTCTGATAAGAAGTTTAAAGTTTATTAGGTATATACAGTATAATCTCGATGTTAAAAAGATCGGTTTCTTTTGATATTCGATTTCGAAGTTTACATTTAGGTACGAGAACCACCGTACGACACGCATTACTATTATTAATTACTTGCCAAACTACCGAATCGAAAATTATGTTTACAAGAACACTATAAACTGATTGGTTAGTTTAATTCCCGGAGGAAAAATATATTATTACCGTCACTGAGTTAAAATTGCTTAAACACCAGAAATGTCTGGAATGGCATTTATTATCAGCGTTTTAATGTTTATACTTCCACGTGTACATTAAACAAATTATTGTAAATCACAATGATATTTTGGTTAGAAAAATAAAAAAAATATGACTACTGTTAACTAGAGATTAATTTATTATTTAAGTAAAGTATTCGTTTTCAAACTTTTTCGACACAAGTGGAATGTTTTAAATGAAACCTAAAGACTCATTTATGCTCGCCAATCTATCAAACTTATAGACAAAATACACTTTTGCACGTGTTTAATATTCATTTATTTTTTTTGTCCTCAATTGAAGTACTTAAAACATAAGCGTAACTGTCGCGTTAAACACTTATCGCATGAAAAATCGTTGGGCCATCGTATAGATGTATACACATCCGTCAATAAAACTTTGACGTTTATATGCTGCAGCAAAACGAAATAAATGGTTTAAAATACGCACGTCTATAACTTATTCGTTTAAATGTTTTATATCCCTGAAAAATAATGAAATTAACGAATCTCTTTATAGGACGTTAATATAAAACTTTGCATTAATACATTTTGTAATAAATAACAATAAATTAGTTATTGGTACGGGATAGTTTTTGAAACTTCATATGTAAGCAAATGTTTTAGGTGGTAAGTTGAGAAGGTTGTAAGTAATAACTATTAAGATATAAGATGAAATAGGATGATAATGTAATATATTCTGAAAGCAACGTTAAAGCATTGATTTAAAAAACAATTCTGAACTCGGTTAACATGGTATCTGAGTTATAAATCAGTGCCAGAATTGAGGAAAGGAGCGGGCGGTGACTCGTGGATTCGGATTTCCTTTAATATTGTTAATTTTCGTTTTTTTTTTTTTTTTTTTAGCGTCTTCTTATTACTCCTATAGTTATTTATGTTGGGAAATCGTCTCTTTTGGAAAATTTTCAAAAAACCAAGGTAACCTCTTAAAACCCAAAAATCTATATTTGTTTTCGATTTTTTAGAAAATTGTTGAGCATATAGACGAATTATATTTTAATAAAGTACAATTTGGAGAAAAATCGGTATCTTTTAACTTTGTACATAGCACGACAAATCCTTAGCGTTCTATTGATTTGAAAACGTGTTTTCCGAGGATAAACAATAATATTACTAATGTCTTCAATTGCTTTCAATGTATAACTATGTTACCGTATGAAAATCAAAAATGGGCAATCGTTTAACCACCAAAAATAAGCCGGCTGACAACAAATATTGACAATGTACCATTTTAGAACTACTTCACTGCTTGTTTATTATATTGTCCATAAAAAAAGATAACATTTTTTTTTTTTTTAAAGTAAATACTTCGCGGTATAATGAATATTTTACGTTAAACGAATCACCCGGTACGCATTTATTCGTATTCGTTAAAGTTGTGTCCGTTCGTCCGTGTTCTTGTTATGATGCGAACCAAAACCGTTTTGTATTTGGATGACATTTTATTTGACATGGCATATTGTGTACACACATATAGAGAGTAATATAGATAATATACAATTCTAGGGATCTGTTGCAGGGGTTTGTCGATCAGCAATGCAGAGAAAATAAAACACGGTTTTGATGGGATTTGAGTTTTCGGTATTTTTTTTTTTTTTTTTTTTTTTTCCTTTT